>JAQPZY010001633.1:662500-807500 GCA_029931535.1 Margaritifera margaritifera | reverse complement strand
GCACTGTTTATGATATAACACTTGTCAACACGAAAGCCTGTCTTGCAGTAGTCTTTTGCATGAACGCCTAAATCTGGAATCTAAGAGAGCGTAGATCAATGGGTTTATGACACTGTTTATGATGTACAGCCTAAAGAAGAAAGAGTAAAGTGTGAAGAGTTCGGGTGAAAGGTCAAATATTACATTCGGATGAAACGATAATGCAGCATACAGCACATATGTTACTATAAATATAATAGTTAAAACAAACCAAATGATAGTTTTGTACGGAAATCTCCCAATACGCTCTGAATCTGTGCTCTGAGAACTCAGTTTTCGACGGGTTTCGTTGATGATCCTACTTATGGTGCTACCTCGTCGAGGATTCGTTCCTTTTCCGGCCTCTGGCCCTTTCGGTTCTACATTATTTTGACCCTCGGCATCCTTTTTCTTTTTTAAATCAGCCTCTTCCTCTCCTTTTCTTCCTCTCATTCTGAAGGAATCGGACCCCATGAGCCTGCCTCTTGTCTTGAAGATTGTACGTCCAACGAACATATACATCACTATACATGTCACAGATACGACGCCTAACAATATGGCGATGCTCACTTTGTAGATGTTACGCCATACTGAGAATCTGTATTTCTCCTCAGCTGTACAGACGTACACATTGGTAGTTCCTCCTTGAATATTTTTCATAGATGCTTGTTCTATTCCACACATCACCGCTGCGGGGCAAGCCAGAAGAAGAGAGAATAGCAGAAGCATGAAACACAGTCGGATGACCAAGCGCGTCCGAATTTGAACACTGAATGGTTTGCAAACACGCCGAAATCGTTCCACTGATATCAGCAAGAGCGTCAATGCAGATGACCCCGATCCAAAAACATTGAAGAAACACTTGACTTTACAGACTGCCCCATCTTCGAAGGCAAAATAGTGTTGATGTTTGGCGATTTCTGCCGGTATGAGTGTAATACACGTGACGAGGTCAATAATACCAAGAAAAAGAGCGAAAACTTTGAAATTGCTCCTATTGTATTCGTGGCTCACGGAAAACACAATCAGCACAATAATGTTTCCAGCAAAGCCGGCAAATGCAAGAAATCCCAAAATAATCGATAAAGGAAGTAAAGCCGCGGCATATCGGGCATTCAGATTCTCTATGGATTCATTGAAACTAGAATTATTAACATCAGACATTTTCTACAAAAATTCGATTGTGCGTTCCAGAACTACCAACCAGAAACGTAAGGCAACTGAATGCAGAGTATTATTTCAGGGTTTACACTTGAATGCTTTTAACGTCCAACGTCCATTACCGAAGAACGGCTCCAATTGTTTTTCTTCTTACACTAATGTCCTTTGAAGACCTTCATTATTCTTGGAATTTGGTGGTGGGGGTGTGTTTTGGTTAGATGCAAGGAAATTGAATTGATCCCTTCCGGAAACCTTTTTTCACATATAAAGACCACATTTGTGACTTTTGAAATATGTTCTTGTGTAAGAATATAGACAAGGAACTTTTCTTTTTGCTCGTTTCTAATCAAATTGTTCACCAAGACACGAATACTGTGGATGCAGCAGCTTGTCCTAAAATCAGTTTTTTTAGGGTGAATAAGGTTGCACTAACAACTTGTGTGGAGCCAGTGTCTCCCGTGAATGCCAGTGAGATTTGATTAGCAAGTTACATATGTCTTTCCATTGTTTTCCTGCGAATAACATATTTGTAAATAACATCTTTTACACAAACGTCGAGCTGAATATGGTATACCCGCAGATTGCTTTCTTTGTAGAATTGAAGAGTCAACAAGTTGTGTAATAATTGCCGGCTGGTGCATTTGTATAACCTTATATTATAAAAAATAAACATAAATACATAAGATTAGATCTACCCTTTAAACTCATCAAGTGAATAATATCTCTTAAGCGCTGCATGACCCTCTTCTGACAAAAACTCGACAAGTGTGTGTATGCTGTATCCGGTCCACCATATATATATATATATATATATATATATATATATATATATATATATATATATATATATATATATATATATATATATATATATCTATATATATATCTATATATATATCTATATATATATATATATAAAAAGAGAGGGAGAGAGTGATATATATATATATATATATATATATATATATATATATATATATATATATATATATATATATATATAGAGAGAGAGAGAGAGAGAGAGAGAGAGAGAGAGAGAGAGAGAGGATATATCTGGATTGATAAAGCTACGCCTCTGTCGTTTTCAGCTGGTCCGGATGGCTTTTACAGTGTGAAAAACTCTCGACATTTGACTGTGTATATGCATCCGGTCCGCCATATATATATATATATATATATATATATATATATATATATATATATATATATATATATATATATATATATATATATATATATATATGAGGGCTTAGGAGAAAATTCCATTGTTCATTATGTACTTTTCAAAGAGGACTGTACTACGATGGCCGACAGCGGCCGACAAATTACAACATCACAGTAACATAAATTTGTATATGTACTCATTTTGCTAATTTGTGTACGTGACGGAACAACATATTAAAGTAAGAAAATCTGTACATGTACACATTTTGCTAAAATGTGTACATGCACACATTTTTCTTACTCACAATTTAAGCCAATTAACAACATTCCTTGCGCAATAATAAATTAGAAAGAACAATACAGCTTTCTGATAAGGACTTAACCTCTTGTGTTATTTATTTGTTCGTCTGAACCAATTAAACTGGTCTATTTTTGATCACATTGACACATCAAGGAAGAAAGCGAAGAAAACCTACACACCAGTTATATCAATTGTAGTCAGATCATCATAGTTCTAACCAAACATGTGAATACATCTCTCTCTCTCTCTCTCTCTCTCTCTCTCTCTCTCTCTCTCTCTCTCTCTCTCTCTCTCTCTCTCTCTCTGTACATACATACATACATACATACATACATACATACATACATACATACATACATACATACATTATGTGTATCATTTCATTTCATTTCACTGTATTTGTATACAGTAATTGGCCTTGATGATAGGAAATAGTTTTTTGTGGTCGTTTGTTTTTGTTTCTCCACCTATGTGTGCTGTATTACCAGAGGGCGCTCTTGTGTTGCTGCAATATGACAACGTTATGACATTGGTAACCTCATTTTATTTCTATTAGACGTGATCAAGCACAGTACGTGACATACTTGTACTTTATGCAAGAATACTTCATACTGAATAGAATAAAATAGTATAGTTTTATTTGGAAGACCAACATAGATACATTCTAATAAATGACAAGATATTGGATCTACATACACAAATTATCATTACCCTTAGAAACGCGAAAACTACCTGTTCAACAAAGCTTGTAATTTTATGAAGTTGCATAAAGTTTTTGTACTTATAATCATGATTAAATTAATAACTTAGCATGATTGACTTATGTCTTTACAGTGTCAGCTTTCAGTTAATTTTTGTGAATAAATTTAATCTTACATTTTTATGCTTCTTTAATAACATAAAATAAAATGTGCATCATCTTCAACTCTACATGTACAAATTTATGTTACTTTGATGTTGTACTTTGTCGGCCGCTATAAGCCATCGTACTGTACAGGTACTTTACGTTAATGTTGTAATTTGTCGGCCGCTATCGGCCATCGTACTGTACAGGTACGTTACGTTGATGTTGTAATTTGTCGGCCGTTATCGGCCATCTTACTGTACAGGTATTTTATGTGGTCTCTATTAATGTACATATTTTGTTCATCAGCATCAACCGGAGTGATGGATCCTTTTTTTTTAAATCTTTTAATTTTATTTTTTGTCTGGTTGCTTCTGTTGTGCCCACCGTAGTTTATGAGCATCCACCGGGGTGATAGATGCTGTTGTTTGTCCGAGTGCTTCCTGTTGTGCCCATCGTTGTTCTGACAGTGCTCACTAAAAATACCCTCAATGTAAATACGGAAACATTAAATTTTAATAACCCTCTGGTATAGATGGCAATATCTATAATACATTCATGATTCTAAGGAACCATATTTTGAACACCAGAATCCACCACTAGGGTGGTGGATGACTTTCTGTCTCATATCAATACAAGTTTTATTCTCACTATTCAGTAAATCCCATCCACCATATTGGCGGGGAATTTCAATCATTTTATATATTTAGAGAGAGAGAGAGAGAGAGAGAGAGAGAGAGAGAGAGAGAGAGAGAGAGAGAGAGAGAGAGAGAGAGAGAGAGAGAGATTTACATGTATTTATTTATACACACACACGTTAGAAATCACACGGCAAATAAGTTTTTGCAAAAGCACAGGAGAAAAAAAAAAAAAAGAAAAAGATCGTGTTAGTCAGGGAAATAATAGATATGAAAGAAAAACTGACAAATATCGGTGCAAAACTAGCGTGAAACCAGTCCAACAGCTTTCGGGATCTACCGATTCCTTTTTCAAGGGCACAAAGCCACAAAAGACGATTACACAAACGAAACAAGAACAAAATACAAAAACGTAATTACTATACAGAATCTACATGATGTTTGTTGCAGATATTTACATAGACGATACAATGAATAATAAATAAACCGAGCAGAGTTGAACGAGGTTGAACATTGCTACTTTTTACATTTCCACCTTACGAGCACTGTATCAAGATGCAGCTTTTACTTGGCTCCAATCAGGTACGAATGGAATAAATTCAGAGGTACCTGACTAGTGCTGTACATAGCAGTGTAGTCTCGTTTTCCAGTCTCGCGTGACTCCGAGAGATCTACGCCGAGCAAGAGTCTAGTAAATATCCGTATAACTTTTTGTTACCGATAATAGTGGTTCATTTCTTTTTTTTTCTTTCCATCTATAAATATATATATATATATATATATATATATATATATATATATATATATATATATATATATATATATATATATATATATATATATATATATATATATATATATTGCAAAGTCCATTGACACTTTTTGTGCATATGCAATATATGTTTATTATGTACTTTGGAAGTGGTAGAATGTTTACGAAACAAGGATTAACCAAGAAGTTGCGAATGCATCAAAACTATTTTTTCATTCGTAACTTCTCGGCCATTCTGCAGTCAACCCAATCGCAGAAATAGTCGATGTGGTCCGAATACTAAAATTCTATATAGCTTCCTTCAACTAGACTCTCGCGTGACTCCGAAAGATCTACACCGAGAGAGAGTCTGGTACAGGTCTGTATAGTTTTTGACCTATTTGACTCGTTCGTTTCTTTTTCTTTCTTCTTTTTTATTTTGCCCGAAAAATACACATTCTATTTAGCAAAATCCATTAGCACTATTTTTGCATAAGAGATAAATGTTAACGTATTTATTATGTTAAAGGTGGTAAAATGTATTGGCGCAAAAGCGGGCAATACGGTCCCTTTTCGTGTGGTCAGTGAATTGGTGTTACAGTCTGACGATTTGCAAGATTATAGTGCAGAAGCGAAAACCTGTATTACCTATACATATTTTATGTAGTTAGTCCTAGCATAAACAAAACCATAAATTTTGTGCATATTTGTGATCTAAGTTTGTATTCAAAATGTTCACCTGTCAACCAATCAGCATAGTCGCAGGCCACGGACAATAATCCGCTACGCTCCTTTATCACCCGTGGCCGCCAGTGTGGAGATTTCCTCGTTGCTCATGAATATGCATAAACCTGCTTAACCAATCAATGCGAGCGCCAGGAGCTTTGTCTCGCCATTGTGACCCAACATTAACTTTCACGATGTTTGAATGAGTCAATGAAAGTTTCTCTTCCAAGCACGGTCACTTACCAATCGATCAAACGGGAACGTTCATTGATGTGTAAGAGATTGTTATACTGTGTTGTTCATGACATATTTTTGTTTATATGTACCCATGAAAAACGAGGAAATCTCAGCACATGCAATCATGGGTGATAAAGGACCGTAGCGGATTATCGCCCGTGGCTTGTGACGATGACAAATCAGCGACTTTACCAGATGTTTGGTAAGCCTCGTTTCGAACGTTACAATCGTTTGTATTGACCACCAGACACTGCTCGTGTGGGGACGATCTCTCGGACCCACGCGAGAGGTCTGGTTGACCGAGACTTAGATCAATGCAAACAACTGTATACCCCAAAAGGAGGACCAAGTCAAATATGTTAAGGTAATACAGGTTTCCGCTTCTCCACGAAAATCTTGCACATCTTTAGACTCTGATACTAAATACTGAGTACATAACAAAGGCACTCATTGCTCGCTTTTCACCAATGTATTCTATCGCCTCTAAAGTACATTATAAATATGTCTACATTTATTGTTTATGGTCAGATGGTTTTGATGGACTTTAGGGTACAGCTGGTGTATTGTCCAGACAGAAAAAAGAAAGAAGAAAAAAAATATGCCTAGGATGTATGTAGGTGCAGTAATTTACAGAAAGAAAAAAAAAATCATACACTCTGTTTGCCGGAAATTTCGCCGCAAGAAAAAAAAAAAAAACCCCAATCTATTCGGACCCTCTGGGCTATTTCTGCGATTGAATTGACTGTAGGATTGACCGAGAAGTTACGAATTAAAAATTAGTTTCGATGCATTCTCAACTTCTCGGTCAATCCATGTTTCGTAAATAGCCGAGGTGGTCCGAATGGCAGCTATTGGCATACATTCTAGGTATGATCCGTATGATTAACCTCAAAGTTGCGAATGAAAAAATATTTTAATGCAATCCAATTGTAGAAATAGCCGAGGTGGTCCGAATAGATTGCGGTTTTTTATTTGTGAAGAAATTTCAGCAAACAAACTGTGCCGACATACATCCGAGGCATAGTTTTGGCTCACAGAAATAGCCTAGGTAGTCAGAATGGGCGTTTATTTCTCGAAGTCGCGCGAGAGTCTGGTTGAACGTGACTAAGTGAATTAGGCCACGCGTCCAGCGTGCAACGATATCTTAGTGAGGAAAGGAAAGTTTCATTTTCGAGAAATACAGTCTTTGCGAGTGCAATCACAGCCCTAAGGTTCGACCTCCATTGGAACATCGCTTAGCCTTTTCGGTCCAAGTCGAAAAATAAACCTGACAAGTAACTTCAATCAGAACATCGCTCGGCCATTTCATCCAGTTCGAGAAATATATTTATTTCTCGACCTGACGGAAATGGCTGAGCGATGTTCCGATCGAAGTAACTTAGCAAACTTCATAAGTTCCGGTGTTTTTCAAAGCTGATCACTTCCATTTAGGCATGATGAGATTGTGGACTACCTGCTAAATTTGCTACCTCTGAAACTGAAATTACAACATGCAAAAACTACGCACCTCTGAAACTGACGATTTCACAACGGAAGTGCTCCAATGAGCATGGGGAATTGTATGTTTTCCAAAAGCACATATTAACACATTTTACGAAATTTTTTACTTTGTTCAAATTACAATCAAGACAAATCTTGTATTGACTTTAGCAAGTTATCACAGCAAAATACGTAAAGGGTCCAAGTGTTTGGAACTATTTTGTTAGATTCTTAACATACATATGTGTCCGCCAAGCTTGTCGGCGTAGTGATAATATCCAAAATTGGATAGTAAATCGCCAGAAAGCAGAGGAGCTTACTTAGCGTCGATGGTGCGGTATGGTAACTTAGGAAAAGACACACATTTGATTGACTTTGCGGAATCGTCTCTGGCGGAGTGCACCACAAATGATGCAAAGGGAAAGACCGACATGTTCCGATAGTCACTTTGTGTCTTGCAGCGTTTTTTTTTTTTTTTTTTTTTTCCGTTTTTTTCTCTCCCAGCTATGTCACTGTTAAAATTGTGACAGAAGACCCGTTGTTGGTTTTCATCACGGGGTGCGATTTCTAAGAAATATTTATACGTGACTCGGTCCAGTATTCATGTATAGGTCAGTGGTCAATAACAATTTCGAATTGCCTGACAGGTGGGCGGTGTTAGTGAATTGTTAATTAATTTATCAAAACCACCGGAAAAGGGATGAAATTGACAACCTTGCCCACAGGAAGAAGAAAATACAAATATTTGTTATCGCTATGTAATGTTGATTGTGTATCACACCTGTGTTGATTGTGTATCACACCTGTGTTGATTGTGTATCACACCTGTGTTGATTGTGTATGACACCTGTGTTGCCGAACCAATAAAGTTTAACAAACTGATACAGATTAAATCTTATTCCATCTGTCCCAGAATTCACCTTTCTTTTCGGGTGAAATGGAACTTTCAAAATAGATCCTGTATGTTTGACCTCCTCTTTATGTGTGTATACATGTGAATATATAAATCTTTTATTGCCGCTGTCTAATTTGTTCGTCATCAAATTAATGATATGCATATTTTATGGGCTTATTTTTGAGAATATGAAAACTAAAAATAGTGTAGCCCACTATAAAAACTTCATCGTATTTTTATATTTGGTATAAAAATAAAGAAGACAAGAAATTAATTAATTGAAGATATTCTCAAAAATAAGATGTACAGTGCTTAAACGACGTACGGTGCACACAATGGCGGCACGATGGTTCGAGGCGCACGGGGGCAATGTTCTTTAGTGGCGCCCCTCCGGAGGCACTGGGGGTATTGTTCTTTAGTGGCGCCCCTACTCTGCCACAGAGAACAGTTTTTATGTCAGTTGCCAACCTCCACCCCACCCCCCACCCCCATTTCAGCCCCCGTTACAGTAAGGTGAGGTGAAATACTATGAAAATTTTAGATGCAAGAAAAGGAAAAAGCTCCAGACTTCGAGACGCCACTGAGTTCACATGCACAACGTGTCAGTAAATAATGAATAAATAGGAGAAAATCTGTAAAACTATGGTGGCTCATTTAGGACGCTTAAGAAGAAAAAACTAATTTCCGCACGGGAATTATTGTCTCACGTACGGGTATTAAGTAATTTATGTACGCAACAAATTTTTATTTCGTGCGGAAATGAATAGTTCCCCAGCGAGATTAAATTATTTTCTGTCCGGGAGGTATTTTATTCACGTGTGCGATTTAATATTTCCCACTCCACTGAAACCTAGGACAAACTACTTACAAATATTGCGACACTATCTGGTCTCGACGCTCTTCTAGACGAGTTATTTGAGAATTTTCTACTTTACAAAGCCACCTTTCGCCAACGCCACAAAGCAAGAGCTTTTAGTAAAGGTGGATATGTGAAGTCCGTGAAAGTTATCAGTTGGAGATAATCAGGTCGACATTTCTGTCAGAATACTTTGTAGTCAGCTCAAGTCAGAGGAACTGCATAGAATACACATGACCATGCAAGCATCGAGCAGAAAAATCATTGAAGCTTATTGTATATGTGTCGATTTTAAAACTCTAATGTGTTTTTGAAGCATGTACTTGTGCGTTTACATTTGAAAAGTACCTCATACCCCCTCCCCCTCTCGTTTTTTAAAGTATTGTCTTGTATATGTCAGGTTGCAACTGAATTTTTTTCTTTATTTATTTCTCTATTTATATTAAAAGTGGCTTAATAATCTGCAAGCATTTGAATATTCACTTCCTTATGCTTAAAGCTATGTGTGATGTAAGAAGAAATAATAAGTTAAAGACGCTGTATTCAGCCCATATCAGTTGCCAGTTTGTGTTCTAAAGCAAGACAACAGACTCTAGTAGCCTCCGAAATTAACCTTTTTATGTGCTGATTGGTCATTGCTGTTGTTAAACACCAAAATAACCTTTTTATGTGCTGATTGGTCATTGTTTGTGTTAAACACCAAATAACCTTTTTATGTGCTGATTGGTCATTGTTGTTGTTAAACACCAAATAACCTTTTTATGTGCCGATTGGTCATTGTTGTTGTTAAAAACCAAATAACCTTTTATGTGCTGATTGGTCATTGCTGTTGTTAAACACCAAATAACCTTTTTATGTGCTGATTGATCATTGTTGTTGTTAAACACCAAATAACCTAATGAGTAAAAACATCCCTAACTGATTAGGTAAAAATGCATGTTTAACTGATTAGGTAAAAATGCATGTTTACAGATGTATTTAAGTACATTTCTCTCTGCTGTTTTGAATGGACTTATTCGTACATACAAACATATGGTAATTTCCATCATCTATTTTGACATTCTGATCATGGGAACGACCTCAAGCTTTGAGCCTCACCAGCCATGTCTGCAAACCTCTACGAGGTTTGGGCACGGGATATAAATTTCACACCGCCAACAAGTCGGTCCTGGTATTTACTGTCTGATGGCCCATTCCTACTTTTTCACCAGTATCACAGTTGGTATCTATTGTCTGTGCACCATTCATAATTTTTCACCAGTATCACAGTTGCTATCTATTGCTGTGCACCATTCATACTTTTTTCACCAGTATCACAGTTGCTATTTACTGTCTGATGCTCCATTCCTACTTTTTTTTACCAGTATCACAGTTGGTAGTTACTGTCTGATGCTCCATTCCTACTTTTTCACCAATATCACAGTTGGTATCTATTGTATGATGCCACATTCATGCTTTTTCACCAGTATCACAGTTGGTATCTATTGTCTGATGCCCCATTCATACTTTTACACCAGTATCACAGTTGGTATCTATTGTCTGATGCCCCATTCATACTTTTTCGCCAGTATCACAATTGGTATATATTGTCTGATGCCCCATTCATACTTTTTCACTAGTATCACAGTTGTTATCTATTGTCTGATGCCCCATTCCTACTTTTTCACCAGTATCACAGTTGGTAGCTATTGTCTGATGCCCCATTCATACTTTTTCACCAGTATCACAGTTAAATGTGGTTCATCATGCAAATTAACTGAATAAATCCACCATTTTCAACGTATTGTATCTTAAACGACTGTTGAAGGAAAATGACTGGCGATCCAACGGCTGGAGGCGTGTCGCTTAAACGTGCGCTGACTGGTCCAGGGCATTAGCGTGACTGGCAGTTTGTGTCTGGTCAATTCCCTTGGGAGAATTTGAATGTTTGTTTTCAAGCGTCTTAAATGATCTACCATAATAAAATACAATACAACACATTTATTTGACATTTTAGGCCACCGGCCCAGAATACATATAAAACATCATAATATAAGATTGGAGCAGAGCGCACACAAACAACCGGTAATATAACTGCATATGTATATTACATCACAGTACACATCATAAACTTTTTTCTCTTCTTATGAAGGCATAATACAGAAACATAACTAGACTAGTCAAGGTACTATGGAATAGACTAGTCAAGGTACTATGGATTAGACTAGACTGGTCAAGGTACTGTGGACTAGACTAGACTAGTCAAGGTACTATGGATTAGACTAGTCAAGGTACTATGGATTAGACTAGACTAGTCAAGGTACTATGGATTAGATTAGACTAGTCAAGGTACTATGGATTAGATTAGACTAGTCAAGGTACTATGGACTGGACTAGACTAGTCAAGGTACTATGGATTGGACTAGACTAGTCAAGGTACTATGGATTAGACTAGTCTAGTCAAGGTACTATGGATTAGACTAGACTAGTCAAGGTACTATGGACTAGACTAGACTAGTCAAGGTACTATGGATTAGACTAGACTAGTCAAGGTACTATGGATTAGACTAGACTAGTCAAGGTACTATGGGTTGGGAGGGGGAAATGGCCCATGTGCGCGAGGCGAACGGGGCGCCATCGTGAGCTTCTCTTTTTTCCAGATGAAATTTTCATAGTATTTCACCTTCAGATTAGTCTAACGGAGGCAATTCTTCACAAATCGTATATTTAGGAGGATTGGCGGGAGAGGGAGGTTGGCAACTGACATAAAAACTGTTCTCTGTACTAAAGTAGGGGCACCACTAAGGAATATTGCCCCGGGCGCCACGAACCGCCACTGATGGAGGGATGTCTACGTTGAGGTTTGGGACTTCCACTATAATCTCTTTTACTTTATGGAGGATGAAGGTATCCTGGATCATTCAAATCACATACATATTGCAGCTCTTCACTTTACATTTGTTCCAAAAGTAAATGAAACGCTAGAGAGTCTGAAAAGTATGGGCGAGACACATAATATGAATTGTCCGTTCATCTCCACGTACTCTACGGATTGTTGGTCAGCTGCAAGCTTCTGTAGGAATTTCCATGTCAGATTTGGTCGATTATGATGTTGAGGGAACTGTGGACACCAATGCAGATGAAAATGTGGAAGACGTAATTCCAGCTTTCGGTTCCCTTGAATATACTTTAAGCTGCAAGTACTGACTGCGCATCACCTGGAGACTAATACACCTGTCAGCTTGATTTCAAATAACTTGGGGATGGATGTGTACTTGAAGGCATTTTAAGAATTCAAAGTAATGGTGTCTATGAATCAAATACAATGTTCTGTTAGAGATCAAATATACATTGTTTAATGTCATAAATGTTATACATGTTTTGTGTAACCCTGATGACTTTCTTCATGGATTCATACGTATAACTGCTGATCTGCAGATGTTGAACAAAACATCGGTATCTAAGACAGAATTCTAAGTACAAGACATAGTTTAAGGACGACTTTTGGTCTAAACTAGATTTAGTATTTGCAAAACTTATATGCCCCCACTAGAAACATAAACATACAAACATGTATACCAAATGTTATTTGTATGTCAAATGACTTTTGTACAATCATGCTAACATGAGCTTCACCAAAAGATGACCAAAGCACAATGAATAAAAACCTTGCTTTACTGGCATCACTAGGTGTTCCATCCCATAGATCCCTTGCCTATTTTGTTTAGGCCTCCTTCACCCCCCCCCCCTCACCACCACCACCAGACACACGATAATATTCCTAGATCCGCCCGTTTGATACCTTCACAATCAATGAAATATCACTGTCTATATCACTTACTGAAGATGCTGTGCTTCGATTATCAGCAGAAAGAATTTAATTGTCTGTAGCGAAACTAGCTGTGGTAGAATTAATTACATATATTTTGTTTCTGCATTTGTTGCATATTCTCTTCCTCTCTCCATCAAATTGATCAATTATGATCAGCTGATTAATTTCATTTTGAATGTAAACAGATGTTGATGAGGTTGCTGTTTCATTGTTTCTGAACTGAACATCAGATGCAAAATCATCATCACCATCAGAGCCTGTATGTCCAATGCACATGGACATAACTGCAGACCATGAAGAACAATCTATTTGCTGCATCCATGACACAGCACAATCACTAGCATATCCCTTGTATTGTCTGTCTCTAGTGGTTTTGTAGATAAAGTGTGGGTCTACGTTAGCTTTACGCTCTTTGAGAGACCAGCAGCGACCAATTGTTTTATAAAGTTCTACAATTTTTGGAGGTCCTCATTAAATTTATCCCTCCATAATCGTTTAGTACAATTCATTTAATTTGATCTAAAACCCATTCCATCTTCTAATGTTACGATTTTTGGTGATTAAGTAGGTTATTTAGTGCCTTGTCCAGGGCCGGCCCGAGACCAAATGGCGCCCCAGGAAAGGAACATCTTTGCCGCTGGGTCGCCTGCCCCTAAATCCGACCCTGGCCTTGGCAACTGGAGTAAAGTGCCAGTATCCGACCCTGTTGATCAGATGGTTGGATATTTACCTGTACCTTTTTGGTCGCGAGTCCAGTACGCTAACCAGTGAGCCACCGCGGCAACTGCCTCCTTTGGTCGTTTCTTATGACACGCAGGAGATCCCATTTGGCCTTTTCTACATCCCCGAACCCGCAGGAGGTCTAATATTACATCCATGTAAACTTATGCAGTTTTCTAATATACAGGTAAATGCGTATATATATATATATATATATATATATATATATATATATATATATGTATATATATATATATTGGGGGGACAGGTGTGGGGATGGTAAACAGTGATTTTTTTTTCAAAAGGAGTAGTGAGGTTACATCGAATACGTCATACATCGTTGTGGCAGTCATGTTAATGATATGGTATTAGCCTAACAGGAGCTATCATTTCTGGCGGAAGCCCTGGGTTGAACCAAAGTCGTTGCCCGTGGGCGAACACATTAAAACAGTCAGTATGTCAAGAAAATTATAATGCGTTTTAAGTGCGTGAAAAATTGAGCTACAGATTAATTCGTAAAAGAGAAAATACCAGAAATTAAATGGCGACGAGTTGAAAATTCAGGATGAAGTAGAGCTGGTACAGTAGGGGACGAAACACTTACGTCATGAATGTATCGTCATGGGTTTGAGAGTTGCTTTCAGTGAGAAAAAAATAAAAAAAATAAAGGGTATATAAAAAAATTAATAAAGTGGGGACGCGGGAAAACTCAACAGCTGTTCCCTCCATACAAGCCTGCAGCGAGTAATGCAACATGATTTTCGTTTGCTCAGAAGAATGTCGATGCGTATGAACGGAAGTGAAATGTGTACTAGCAAATTCTGCCCGCAGAACACACGTCCCATCCCCCTTTCCATATAGCACAGGTATTTGTGTCATAAAGGGTTAATTACATACTTAATACGTTATTCCCAGTGCACAAACACCGTGCTTACGGTAGTTACGAATCATCCTTTGTAACGAATCACTTTGTAATCGTTCGTACGCTGTTAACGTTGTCTCCATGATCCTTCTAAGAGATCAAAATATGGAGAATGTCAGAGAGATTCAACATTGTTTACAATGAAGAAGATGAATTTACCAATAGCACTGTAAAGCGATTAAGTGACACTGACGCCATCTTTATGATTAAGTTGACAACAAAAATAGGCTTCCAAAACAAGAAAATAAGAGGCATTTAATTGGAAATATTGCTTATTGTTTTTTTTTTTCATACCCTACAAACCTCGTTTCATTATGATACATGCAAATACTATAAATCAGTTAATATCAAATGCCTTCATTATGGTAATAACGAGTCAGTCCATATTCAGGCATAATGCAACGCATACTAACTGTAGGGGTCATCATCGGAAAGCATGGTGTATTTATTGTAAGATGCTAAGGGACCGACCATTTAATTTTTGGGGGACAGGTGTGGGGATTGGAAACAGTGATTTTCTTTACAACCAATATTTTTGTTGTTGTTGTTCTTCTTCTTCTTTGCTCAAGATAATTATTTTCAAATAATATGAGTGACTGTATACAAGTCAGAGCAAGAGTTTTTTTTTTTCAAGCTGTTTGGGGTCCTGAATTTGATTTTCTAACCCACCCCCTGCCACAAATAAAATCGTCGACCCCTATGATGTTTCCTGATTTTAAAAACGTGCTACTGCTGTTTTTATACGAATTGTCTGTGTTATTCTATTTGCCAACCCATTTTTCCGATATATTTCAATAACCTTATATAAAGGCACTTGTAATGTAGAACTATATTAAAATACCACCACCACCACCAATAATAATAATAATAAAAATAATAATAATAATAATAATAATAATAATTTATTATTATTATTATTATTATTATTATTATTATTAGTATTATTATTATTATTAAGTGATCGGTATGTACCATGAACCCTTGACAGATGACAGACAATCTATTGGGAAATAAAATGACTAATTATAAAAACAGGTTTGTCATGGAATTTATGGTCACATTCAAGAAGTAAACACGTGTTGCATACCCCCACCCCCTCTCTCAATTGTCTGAAGAACTCTAAAATGTTTATAATTGAATAAACTTTAATTTTGACATAACCATATTTTCATTTATTCATGGATACAAGGAATCAAATGTTTATGCTATGTAACATTTTTACATATTGAAGCTTGTATGGAAATACACAGTGTCTCCAGAGCATAGTACTGAAATATTCAACATAATAATCTTTTTTCGTACATTATTACTAGAATAACAGCTTGGTTTATAAGGTGAACAAATAGACCGACCTATATATACATATGTACGTCCGCAATTACCACTCTATTTCAATATCATATATATATATATATATATATATATATATATATATATATATATATATATATATATATATATATATATGCGTGTGTGTGCGTGTGCTGCGCGCGAGCGCGCAAACTTTGCATACGATTTCCAAGTAACACCATATGCCACAGGTGTCAATTACAGAACAGATTAGGTGTAAAGCAGGGAGGCCTTTTGCGTTGACCACTCCTAATGGTAGATTTTGCGTTGACCACTCCTAATGGTAGATTTTGCGTTGACCACTCCTAATGGTAGATTTTGCGTTGACCACTCCTAATGGTAGATTTTGCGTTGACCACTCCTAATGGTAGATTTTGCGTTGACCACTCCTAATGGTAGATTTTCAAGGCAAAGAGTGCTTATCATAAGCAAATTAGAATATAATGTACATGAGGCAGTAATAATTTGGATTGGCAAATTTTGCAGACTTCATGACCGAACATGCATGATTTATAATCCACGCTTATGGTGTTTATTGGCACTGTAGCATGTTAATTTTTAATCAATACACATTATTTTGTTTCAAAGATTTGTATGGGGAATTTATTTACAATTTAAATTTAAAGAGTAGTTGAATTTCCTAGTATCTATTGATACTATATATATATATATATATATATATATATATATATATATATATATATATATATATATGCACGGATCGTGTGGATTAAATTTATATTCGGAAGTGTAATACATGCCTTTGGCAGTTTAACGCGAGGTATTTGACATGTTGTTTATATGTATTATTTTTTACTTTTACCATACAATATTTAAGACCCATTGAAATGATCCTCGAGATGCTACACGACAATTATCAGGTTCTATCTCTGTCTTACTGACTTTGTATAGGAATTAAAAAACGTGTAGCCCTATTAACGTAAAATGTACGTGGCGTCACTAATCCGTACAATTATTTTGGGGGATGGTTATATTTGGACATATACGGTAAGAAGAAGGAACGCCTATTTCCTATTAGGTGGGATAGTTTTCGTTAGCACGTGCTCGATGATCGATAGATATCAATTTTATTTTAGTTTGACATCCTCGGGTGAAATTTTAGGGCTTACTCCTTCATGTGCATGTTTTGATGTCATGTACAACCTGGTCGTCTTCCTGATGAAACACGAGGGAAAAATTTGTGTTTCACCCACCTGCGATTGTTTCTAGGGTGGATAAGCTTGGTTGATGACATATACCAACTAAATTTGTAAGTTGGGGAAACCGTTTGTGTTGGAATCGATGCTGTTTTCTTAGAATGTGTCAGTATTTCTTGCTTCAGAGGAAAACGCTTACGTAGAATCTGCAATTAGCACGAAGAGCTTAGTGATACCCGAAATTTACACAAATTGGTGTTTCACGTGAAATGCGAATCGGATATATATGTCTTTTTCTTGCTGTGTTGACATGTGTTTTTGTTGTGGAAACTGGAGGGTCTGCATTTTTGTTAGATCCTCCTGGAAGATCGGCATTATGGAATTTTCAAATCAGAGCGCCCGTCAACTATAACTACATGTCATTAAATTGTGGAGGTAAACTGGTAAGTAAGACATGTTCATTACGTTCTAATTCAATGATGGCGAAATTCATTAAACCTTGTGTTAGCGCATTTTTGTAATAGAAAACCAAAGATTGCCCCTGTCAAGATATGAGCATAGGGATCATGGCATGTACATGCAGGCATGATATGTAATAAGAACTGACTTCATAATGTTTGTCATTTCCGACTTCAGTATTTTCTCAACAGCTATTTCAGTGATGAATAAACAAATATAACTGTACGCTATTATATCAAATTTGTCGCCAATGAATAGTTTTCATTGTAAAAATGTTTTAGAATTAAAACTGAAACTTGGGAAGGAGATATTTAAATTTATAACTTAAATAAATAAATAAATACATTTCTCAATATTGTTGAAATTTGGCGTCTGTGGATTTAAAAAAGCCAACAGATTCTGAAATATTTATTCTTGACACTGACCTTACTCTAAGCAAAGTTATAGAAAACCATAATTTGTTTAAACGTGAGAACCAGTTAAATTTTCATGATCAGAGTTTTGGGACCAAGATGGCTGGTCTGTTGAGACTCCCGCAAAAGTTTGCATGAAGGTACGGGAATTATCGTTCGCGACACAGTCCTATGAGTTTCGAGTTCAAATGTGACGAAGCGAGAATAGGTTATTCGCTTACGATATTTTTAAAGAAACAACTGGTCTTACTTACTTGCATCCATTTCTTCATGACTTTACAGTCATTTAGTAACCTAGGGGAAAAGGTAAAATATACACGATGCTGTTAAGGAAAACGAGGTTTATTATATAATTAGAGTTACTTTATTATCGTCAAGAACGGCACAAAAGATCATACACGTTGTATACAACAGCTAGACCGATTTTTCTCTGTGTTGCTCATTTTCTCGTCTCATAATTTTCCATTCACTGGCAAAACGCCATCCTGATTAAATTCCACAAATGCCCGAGTTAAGTAAACTGCTGGAGTAAACTGCTATCCACCGGCAACAGTCCGTTGCGCTCCTTTATCACCCGTGGCTGCCTAATCAAAAATACGCCATCAACAACACAATGTAACTATCTCCTACACACCAATGCACCAATGATCGGTAACTGTGTTTTGAAGAGAAACTTTGATTGGCTCATTCAAACAGCGTGAAAGGTCATGTGGGTCACAATGGCGAGAAAATTGTATGGGACCAGGTATTTGGAATTTTAGACTCTTATCATACATACGTGTCCCCCGAACTGGTCGGCGTAGGAATAATATGTAGGGTACTAACGGGGGGGGGGGGGGGGAGGGGACGGCGCGGTTACCCCGGGTGCTAGTGGTCTTGGGGCGCCAAAACAACTGATAAAAATATTCAGGCCTCGTATTCTGTCCCCGGCGCCATTTACCCACTGGGGATAATATCCAAAATTGTATAGTAGATCGCCAGATAGCAGAGGCGTTTTCTTAGGGGCCAGCAAAATTTACTTTCTTTAGCTACTTTTCATCTTAAATAGGAATAACTGTCTTATTTAAGAACAGACTGCGGTCATATATTGTTGTTGTATTTCCGCAAAAGGATTTTTGTCCTTCTCATTAAACTGATGTAATCTATTTCGTTTCAAATTAATTAAACGTCGACTATTATTGCTATGTTGCTGTCTGTTGCAAGGCTTTTAACTATCTTTTAGACCTTGGTGTATGACGTGTGTAAGCGTTTTTGCATGCATCCAGTCAGAGCAACGGCTACATAGATACATAACGGACGAACTCGGTCTGCCCAGTTGTCTGGACACAGCGGTATTCTTCCAAACACAAATATTAGTTTTTAACCATCAATTTACATTTTTTAACCTCACATATCAGCTTAGATTATCCAGTATGATTTATTTCTTTGCCTTCCGTAAACATGAACTTAGTATTATAAAAGCATGTTAAAGGAGCAGCGAAAGTCATCATGGGATTGACCACACATTGGGATCAATTCTTCGGGTATGCAACTCCTGACCCTTGGTATAATACTGTTAAATAACTGCCAGAATTGTGCGTCTGTGCAACTGAAAATGTTTCATGAAGAAAAGGTCGATCAAGTATAACCATAATTTGAGAGCCCCCCCCCAAAAAAAAAAAAAAAAAAAAAAAAATTTGCATAGCTCACCAATCACATCACATCGTCCCTAATTCAGTAGAGTGTTATTAGCACAGTGTGTGTCGTCGTACCACATCTTCGAGCAGATCGCTTGCATTTTATTGCCATCGAAGATCTTTTAATGTTGTAACCTTTTTTTTTTCGAATACAGTAAAATTGCAATGGTTCGAAAACTGTTGGCTTGAACATGCTGGGTCGCTCGAATAATATTTTAAGACCCGACTAAACCTTGTTGACTAGAACTGAATGTCTCTCGAACTGATTTGCTAGGTCCTTTTTGTGTACAAGCTGTACCGATTCTATGGTATTTCATCGGGCAAGCCACACAAATATCTACACAGTTTACAGTAAATAAATAAATAATAAGTAAATAAATAATCTAAGAGGAAATAAACCTTTATTTGCAAGGTTTGTGTCGAGTAAGGAAAGCTAACATGGCAGATTGTGAAATTGATACAGGATCAAATAAAAAGTTCGTTTCATAATCTGTATGTCGACAATATCAAATTTTCTTTGACATAATCTGATGGATCGTTCCCATAAATATCGCATGCTTCATACAGCTCGCAATACTTCGGCTGACGCTCGCATATTTAATAGTCATGACACTAATGTAGGTCTACTCTGCAATAAACCCATATCGCATGCTGGTAAGCTTGATATCATGGTTCTTCGTTAGTAAATCATATATAATAACAATGCACAGACACTGCGTAGTACCTGCTGCCACATATACATTATACAAAACTGTGTCCTGTTAGGTGCAATTACCGACGGTCGATTGGTTTAAAGGGTTGGGCAAGACAAGTCAGCTCAGAAACCAGTGGTCGTGGACTCGGGCCTAAACGGCGGAGATGTATTTTTTTTTTCTTTCCCCCGGACCTTATTGAATAAGTTAGATTCAACAACAAAAATCAGCACCATCCTTGCTCCTCACAAACTTGCGTGCTTGTAGGTACAAAACCGAGAAAATCAACATTGGTCTTCCAATTCGCTGATATACATGAACGTTTGGGTCAAATGTCAGTAATTTACGACTGAGTTTAAAGAATGCTGACTCTAGGGGAAGGAGGAAGTATACATTTGGGCAAGGCATTCAAGCAAAGTTTATGATCATTAATAATTAGCCGATTAATATTAAAAACAAATTTTTTGGGATCTCTTCCGTAAACAGTCAGATATTTGTCCTAGTTCTCCAGTTTGTAACAACCCGGTATCAAAATAAAATCCAACATTTGTTCTGACTCAGCTGTAGTATTCTCTACCAATCCGTCCAATATAAATTTGGCTTTGAAAGCTATCAAGTCAAAATGTCCTATGGCAAGAGCGGTTAAAAATGACAGTATGATGATTCTTGTTTCAACAAATGGCTAATATTTCGTATTTATAGTTTTATCGATTAGTATGCCTGCAATAATCTCATTACGTTTAATATATAAATGAGAAAAACAAAAATCTACTTACTCTGTTTTCAAATATACATCCCCAGCATTGTTGTCTACGAAGGACTCAACCGATAAATATATCAGAAAAAATATGGATATATATTGTAAAGATAGAGGGACCAAATTCCAAAATGAAAAGTGCTTTCGAAGGGAATGAATGATTTCGCCTGTGTACAATCTTATCCAAGTACATGTATCATGCATTATGTTCCCTGGCGGTATTTCTCTCTCTCTCTCTCTCTCTCTCTCTCTCTCTCTCTCTCTCTCTCTCTCTCTCTCTCATTGTATTTTTGTGTTATTACTTCAAAATTTAGAAATGACACAACGATATCACAACGATATAATAACATTCATGTTCAGAGAGCCTTTTTGATTTCTTATTTTTAAATACGGCATCATCAATCATGGTGCGTAACGCTTTTTTCACGAGAAAAGAATTACGTTGATTTGGATTACCATGGTGTGTGTGCGTGTGTATATATATATATATATATATATATATATATATATATATATATATATATATATATATATATATATATATATATATATATATATATATACTGCATAATTTAAGAAAAAGTTTTGAGTTAACAGGAAAATTTAATAAAAAAATAGTGCAGTTACAATAGACTGAATTTGTGCATATTATATAGTGAAAATTACCTAGGTGTATAACAATGAGTGAATCGTGCTGCATCGAGGTTTGACAAACTTACCTTCTGAGGCGAGATTACATAATAAATCAGACATAACCTGTGATGATATTCAATATCATGTTTCATTTTAATTTTTTTCCCTTCATTTTTTCATTTAATTTGTTAAAATGATATTAGAATTCCCTATGTGCTCTTTTTGTCGGATTCATGTTCATCATGAGATAAATCGCATGTACAACAATCAACTGACAGATGGTGGTAGACGGGTGGAGTTAGGACCTTTTACCAATTACCAGCTGGATAACAACATTTTCAAAAAGAGCTACCTTTCTTTACTAGTCATAATAATTTTTTCTTTCTTAACAAAAACAATTTGTCATTTGTTATCTGAAAGGTATTGTCGAAAATGTTATATTACGCACAGGAAGAGCTAATACCGGCTTTTTTTTTCTTTTTCTATTTTTATTGAAAACCATAATTCCAATTTAAAAACAAATGGCAAAAACCTTAAATATGAATATGTTCCAGTACAATGATCGCTTTGACAGATTGTATCTATAATTAAAATATGTCCATTCTACGAAATTATTAGGGTGTACGAAAATTCTCCACAGATCACGGCACCAAAATGGCGGCCAGTACAGAGAATTGTAGGGGTTGTCCCAGTAGGTGGAGAGACCAAGAAAGCACGGCATGCAGTGCTTAAGGTGTAGACGGAACAACCCGTGCAGTCTAACATGAATAACCCAAGCAGTCTAACATGAACAACCCATGCAGTCTAACATGAACAACCCGTGCAGTCCAACATGGATGCGATCTGTCATCATTGTTTTTCACGTAGACTATAAAAACCGTTGTGTAGTCCTACCAAGCCTAGCTTTTCCAAGTCATTAATTTACAAATAGATTGAATAAATTATGTTTTTCAGGTGTATTTATTACTAAAAAAATTTAGCTAATTATTTAAAATAAGCAGCACAAACACGTAAAATCCGTGACCGGTTTCGCTTTATTGTTTCTTTAGATTCTAAAGAAGTTTCTGTTTATTAAAGTAATGTTTAGCACTAAAAATAATTCTCATAATTATCGCGAAAAAACGCCAGTATTAGATTACGTACAACCAACTATAGATGAAGCTTAACTCAAAGAAGAAAATAGTAGATTTAGTCCTACTGAAAGCGGAATTACTCTTTATAACATTTTCAAAAGAATCGTAGTTATTTTAACTGGGAAATCACCTATGTTCCAATCATATTTAAGCATCATCTATTTAACGAGCTTTTTCATTGGATCAATTTTCATAGGTTGAACGTTTGGACAATGGCACGGTAACATGCGGTCTGTGTGGAGACGACATAGATGGACCTCAAGACAACCTTTTTGATGGGAAATACGTCTCTCGTATCATCTTCAGCCGCTTCTACCATCAGGGAGATGTAGTCGAATTCCGTGTATGGAACAACAATCCTGAGAGGGGGTGGTACGAGTTCAGGCTTTGCCAAAATGGCGACAACCTTTCACAGCAGTGCCTGGACCAGAATCTACTTTTCCTTCCCGAAGTGAATGACACATACTACCCGGTGAGAGAGGGGACAGGTCCTAGAACAATTAAGGTCAAACTACCCAATGGCTTAACGTGCAATCATTGTGTTATCCAATGGCGTTTTCACACAGGTAATTCCATTTAATGGACGATATTTAAATATGATACTTAGATCAAAATTATCGATGGCAAGAGTCCCTTCTTCTAGAACTTTAGGTTTCTGTTCAAATTTGGGTCAGCAGTTTGTATGCTCTATACCCCGTGTTTTTAAGTGTCTTGGTGCACATAGATTTCTGCTAGATAAAGAACTTAGATCGTATTTAGTCCATAAAAAAACCCTCGTGGAATGGCATTCCATAACGATCGAAGCTCTATCCAAATACATTTTTTTTACTTGGAGAATGCTTATGACATCATTTGGAAGTACGGCATAATGGATGACCTATTCAGCCTAAGTTTAAAGGGCCGCCCATATCTTTATACCCAATTTTCGAAAATATAGACATTTCAGAGTTAAAGTAGGTAACACCCTATCTGAAAGTTACCTTCATGATGTTGATGTACCTGGGCAACATATTTTCAGTCACCCTCTTCAACATGAAAATTAACAATATAGTTAAATGCCTTATTCCAAGAACTGACTGTTCGTCATATGTAGACAAATTTGCATACATTTGAGCGTCAGCTACAGATATGCTTAAGCAGAGTTCAGAAATGGAGAAAAGAAAACGGGTTGAAATTTTAGAAATCTAAAACTGTATGCATGTACTTATGCCAATTACACAGAATTCATAATGACCCCAAACTCTATCTTGACGGGTCCTCTTGTCTCCGTTGACGTGGAGACCACATTTTTAGTATGGGTGAAACGATACACACGTGCCGTGTATCGATACGATTCGCGATACACAGCCTACGATACGATATATTATTGATACACATATCAACTTTATGTTGTGGTTATTTTTTTTCATCTTTAGAAGGTCTGGCAGTGCTCGGGTTGTGTCGTGTGATGACATATTTGTTGTATTTCCAGTATGCAGGTTACAGACAGACATATAGACTTATCATTAGTTTATATGCCATTCTCATCCATGTTAAGATGAAGAAGAAAAAAATACTCCCGAATAGACTACCTGTTAGTTGTCAGTGATTTTAATTGAACCTTTTATACCATTTCAGGCTGCTCCACTTGATTGGATGCAGGACTATTCTTGGCCACTACGCCCTTTGTTTTGCACCGCATGAATGCTTTTAAAACGTGTTCCCCATGTACGATTTAAATACTTTACAGATCATTTTATAACCACTTTTGCGCTAAGTTTCTCTATTGATTTGTATCTCCTTAGGACGCAAAGGACATTTTTTATGCACATGTTTGATGCCGCATCAACCTGCCTAATATACAAATTCATAAAAATAAAATACACCAATAGGGTAAAAAAAGAAAAAAAAAAAAACCATTCCATATTTCTGGATAGCTATAATAAAACAGAACATAAGAATATCATTCACTTGACCTGGCAAGTCAATGGAAGCTTGTAGCCAAAAAAGTTTATGCAACCCATCCCTTAATTCATATATGCATTTTTCACGTCCGAAGGTGATTTTTGACATAAAAAGTAATGCTCACAGTGCAAATGCAGGACCTTTCCCTCTGTGATGATTTTTAAAAAACACTGTGTACTAAACAGCTTGATGCAATTCAAAATAGTCGCAATCCAGATCGTTTTTCATACATTCTACTTGCCTTGAACCCATATGTCTACGGCTGTTTGTGGCTAGCTCTGCTTCCTAGCCGACTATTGGTATTTCAATGTCTACATCACATGAAGTAACTATGGAAGGTGTACATGCCTCATATCAATTTTAAGAACATCACAAACCCGAAACACCTAATTCACAAATATATTCATATCGTTAATTATTAAACAATAATGCTGAAAAAAGTTCCATCATAGCCATAAGTTAAGAAATTTTACAGGGACAATTTACGAAACTATCCCGTGCTACCTTAGTTGGAGCTGGGATGCCAATACTTACGGTGTGCCACGCAGTGAATAAGCTACATTAGTTATGATTGGTGGGTATTGTTTACCCTGGACTGGAACAAACAATAACCACCAATCAGAATTGAATGTAACACATTTTACTGCGTTACACACCGGAAGTGTAGCCTTCAAATTTAGTCCCAGTAGACAAGATAGGAAGCAACAGAGGAACTTCGCGTAAAAGTAGTTATTAAATGATCAGTAAAGTACTTCAATCATACATGGGGAACAAATTTGGAAAGTCTCCTTTACGTTGATGTATGTTATCAGTGGCTGAACATGCTGACGAGATAAAATAATTAGCATGGAATCGGTGGAGGGGGTGGGGTGGGTGGCAGAATCAGAACCACGTCACAGTGTGTTAATCTGTAGATGGCGAGTAGGTGTTGTCAATAGTTTTATTTTTTACTGACAAAAGTGATTACATGTGCCTGCGACTGCCGTCTCAGACGAATTCTCAATTTAAAGTAAAAAAAAGGCAAATGACTGATAATTATTATTGGCTGCTGAAGATTAAAGTCACTCTTATAGAATAAGTATCGTTTTGTATCAATTCTTCACCTCTTGTATCGATATGAGTATCGATATGGCAAAAGTATCGATGCATCGATATATGTACCCGTCGAGATCAGCCCGAGCACTTAGCTCCCATTTCCTCGGCATGACACAGCCAATAATGAGTTTTAAGTGACGTTACAACCAACATAATAGCCCTTCACAGTTGACCCCTTGTGATAGTCTCCAAACTGATGCTCTAACACAAAAACGCCTGTTTCAAACAGTATAGATAGTTTCCTCTGTCTTGGAAATAATTTTTATTATTTGGCTATTGCTGTCCATTTCCAAGACAGCGTGTGGTGCATATTAATCTTATGCGGGGAAGAACGAAAATTTGTCAGCTTTTTATGGCATGAGTGTTTCTATGACTTTGCTACTATTTAGGAAACAAAACGTTAAATGTCTGGTTAGCCTGAACATCCATCATTACTTCCAGACCGCTATCGTTCTAATCCAGCATGAATACTTCTCTAGATTTCTTTTTTTAGTCAGCGCCCTAAAACTGTCTTTCGAGTTTCAATAGACATCTTGTATCTCGCGCCTAATACTCAAGGTTATTTACTTCGGATCTCGCGTCACAGCTTATAGAGGCCAGATGGCATATCAGGCTTTAATTATAACTGGTTTTATTGTAAAGAAAGCCTTATATGGAGTGTACATCCTTGTATGGATTGTAATGACTCGTATGAGCTGTGTCGTAAGAGCGGAAGTAACCAACCATGATGCATTCATACGGTAAAGCAAGCCTAGAGTGCCAGATTACCTTGTGCCAGCTTGCAAAGATACAGATACTGTTGGCAGTTAATGGGTTCACATAGACTGAGATCCTTCCACAACTGAATCGATTAAGATGGCAAGCTGTTGACCTTGATCATATGTGAACAGTTTTGTTTGTTCCTTCTCTCAAATTTTAAAGATATTGGGTTGTTAACTTTTAAGGTAATTTTGACCTACACATTGTATGTGATATCCGAGGTTATCTAAAATTGCTATGTACAGCTTATGGCAGGGTCATGAAATTAGGATCGCACTCAAGAGACCTTTCATTTTTATTTTTATTTTTTTAAAATTGCATTTCGTCACTTTAACTTGAATCGAGCGACATTAGAAAGGTTTCTTCCACTAGTGTCATTTTATCACGGCCGTCTAAAAGATTTTTTCCTGCGCCCATGCTCCCTATAGCCGTTTCATTGCTTGAAGGTTGTCGTGATCAGTATGGCCAGGGCCGTACAACTTTTATCAAAGATAATGGTGTTAACCAGCAATAAATGTAGATAATAAAAATCTCTTTGCGACATAATTCTTCTAAATCTTTCCCGCTTTTTGGAACAATTTAATGAATTAAGAATTACAATGAAATTTAAATAGGTTCGGTGCACTCTACAAAGACTCTATCTGCAACCAAAGAATAACTACACTAGAAGTGTACACCAAAGTTAGCGTCATTCCACTTTTCCCCAACCCTCAACATCATCGTGCTTCTGTGGAGGACCACTTTTGATTTGCCCACGATAGGCCTGTGCTGATACAGTAAAAAATTTGGAATGTGTTATAAAGCAGCAAGTTAACTCATTAAATCTGATAATTATGTCACAGGTTTAAGGATCACAAAAGCTGATTGTATACCAGTAGCTACTGATTTTATTTGTCTCTTTGTTCGGTGTTTAACGACACACTAATACCTGAAGGCTATATAATGTCAAGGCCATTGGAGTAAATTGCCTTGCCCAGAGACACACTACGATTGCCGAACCGGCCTGGTCTTGTAGGATTCGAACTCTCACCCTTCTAGTTCGAGTCCACCACACTAATCACCGACTCGCCGCGTCTCCCCTCCTAAATATAGGAAAGTAGAATAAGCTAAATTTATTTTCTCTTCGTTGTTCGAAGCCTCTTAATTCGTACGACAGCGGCATGAAAAATAATCTACTGATTATGAGAAGTACAATGTAAATAAATTCTAAATTATAATACGAGTTGTAGTGAATTATAAATTCAAGGCATTATATCATTAAATTGACTTTACAAATAATTCCATCCAAATGACTGATAAATACCGATTTCAATCGCTAGCCTGTCCAGAGTGTTGGCGTACCTGGAAATTGTCAGCTAAAGCAGCTCTGTATTTTTTAAATGTATATACTCTGCACGTGCAGACCAAGCAGCAAATTAGCATTTCGTATAGTCTTTAATGAATGATCATGTCAGAAGTAACGAAGGTGAATATTCAATATTAGAAAATGTATGTCCATTGTGAATGAATGATGATGAAAAGGAACATAGAGGAAATAAATAAAACACATTACACACAACACGTAAATCATTAAAAAAATATGTTACAATTAAAGTTTACTAAAAATTAACACACGTCTTGTCTGTTTACTGTTGTAGAACGAAACGAATAGCCGAAATGCTACATCAGAATAAATTTTGTACAATATACTTGAATGTCAGTTCAAGACATTTTAGTAGCACAACAGCTTTGATAGGGGCCCATTTTGTGTGTCAAATCGTGAACCCTGTAAATAAAATGTGTTACGACTAGGGGTAATGTAACAAAAGAAAGAATTACTCAAACAAGCTTTCAAGATTTACAAACAAATTTAATTTCTTAAAATATTAAATATTTCAAACAAAGAAAGTGAAAGAATTAAAGTTAACTTACAGTTTAGAAATTCCTAAATAATCCTAAATTGTTCTATTGTTCACTGATCCGGAAGTTATCCCAAAATATTCCGAATGAAGAATGTTCCGAATGAAAACACCACTGTGCTGATGTACTAACAAGAATCAGTTATATCCAATTATTAATAATTCCAAATAAATCATTGTGAATGTAGAATATTACATAAGTTCTAAAAATGTGTCCAATAATTCCAAAGGAGCAGAATACATCTTAAATCTTTAAATGTCAGTATTTAATCCCAAAGTGTAGTCTTTAAAAATTTTCTGAAGTAGCAGTACTAAATCCAAAATGTACTGTATAATAATATCTCTGAAGCATTATATCACATTCAAAGAACCAATTTCGTTAAAGACCTCTCAAGCTGACGAAACTATGTAGAACGACGAACGCTGCGATTAAATCTTATTTTATAGTTTCAGTACTGCGTCATTGAAACAAACCAAATTCTTATTCCGTCTCAAATCAACACCTTAATATTAGGATCTTACTATCTAACTTCTGGTCAACAAAATGAATCATTCCTGAATTGCGAAATCCAGGTTAGGTCAAGTGCAAAACTCACGCGCTGGTCACGTGACAGGACTAATGCTTCAAACGATAATATTGATTCTCCCAGGACCAATGTACTGGGTCACATTGAAATTACCGTATATGTGTACTCTTCAAGACGACACCTATTAGACTATTATACAGAGGTCATAAACTAATAAAACCATACCATTATTTAAAAGAAATGATACATAATTCCGTAACAAATGGATATCATATTCATGGCCTTCAGATAATAAATTATGTGTAACTTTACTTGAGTACGTTTTTAAAGTAGGTATTTAAATAAGAATACAAGTTTTTCATTATCATTGTTCATAATAGAATTAAACTTTTGCCATTTTTTCTTGTTGTAGCGGCTGAGTTTGGTTGTTCTAAAGACTTCTGGTGTGGTGCCGGACTCGGACCCCAACCGGAATATTACAACTGTGCTGACGTCGTGATAGGACCTGATGGGTCGACGAAGCCTCCCACAATAGAGGAACCCGTGTTCAACACTCTTGACTACGGGAGCTCGTATGATACCCCCGACCACAACCATACCACCTCCACACCAGCGCCGACAAACATCACAACGACAGTAGAGCCCCAATTCTCAACAGATCCAATCATAATAGATCCCACAAACCCCGGATTCCTGTTTGGTGGCGGCGGATTCTTGTTTGGTGGAGGTAGCGGTGGTCGCAATAACCTCGGAGGATTTCCATTGTGGATTCTACTGATCCCGCTCTTGTTCGCCCGCCGAGTTGAGCCCGTCGTCCGATGGTACACGTATCCAATTTACCCCATTATACCCGTCTCGGGTAACGGACTTTCCAGTAATTTAGCCCCAATGGGAGTATCGTTTTCGAATAATCCTTTGATAAATACATATCCTCAAACTGGGGCATACATCGACCCCCAGTCAATTTTTTACGGTAACAATCTAAACTATATGTCAAATACTGCTGTTGCTCCAAGTGGTACTTACTATAACAAAGTAGGACAAGTTTCGGGTGGGTCTCCAGGTGGTACGTACTATAATAAAGTAGGACAAGTTTCGGGTGGATCTTTCTTACCGAACATTCCAGCCAATAACTATGGAAACCAGATAGGCACCACCCTTCAAGGAGGGTGGAATAACAACCTTGGCAACAACAACGTTTATAGCAATGGGTGGGGATCAGAGGGAGGAACGATAGGCAAACCGCAGTTTAATGTCAACCAGGGCGTGAGTCAGGGTAAGCCATTAGATGGTGGCTTTTCTGCAGTTAAGAAATCCGAACCATTACCAGGCTCCAATGTCCATCAACTGTATCAAGGGCTTCTTACCTACTCGGCAGCCCAAAATACACTTCCTCTGAAGCCAGCTGGTGACAATTTAAATTCAAATAAACAAGTGTTCAATGAGAATGGCGGAAATTTAAAAGAAATTGTTTATTTAAATGATGGAAATAAAAATTTAAATTTCGGAAATGTCAATCCGAATTTAAACCCCAATAGGGCTGGTTTCGTGCCAACCGTTGGAAATCAAAATTCAAATTTCGGCAATACCAATTTCAATCCGAATTTCAATTTTAACCCCAATAGGGCTGGTTTCGTGCCAACCGTTGGAAATCGAAATTCAAATTTCGCCAATACCAATTTCAATCCGAATTTCAATTTTAACCCCAATAGGGCAGGATTCGTGCCGAACGTTGGAAATCAGAATTCAATATCCGGAAATACCAATTTCAATCCTAATGTCAACGCATATGGAGCTAATTTCAACACAAATGGGGCTAATTTCGTCCCAACCAATACAAATTTCAATGCCAACAAAATGTCAGGATATAGCCAGGTTAATGGAATACCTGAAGTAAATTAGAATTTGAGTCGATATTAGGGGTTTAGGGTATTTTATGCTACAATCCATTTCAATCGTAATCTGTGGGAGAAATACTTGACTTTCTACAGCTAGTCTATATATTACCGTCGTTAAACGTTTTTAACGCACACTCAGCATCAAAACAGCATAGATCACTAACACTGTTTGTTTAAAATATTCGTCAATCTGAACGTCCCCTGCATTTTCTGTAGCATTCTAAAGTATATTTGGGTAACAATTCACCAAATTTTGTAGTTATGTTGCCCATGTGGTACCTGGGAGAGGGTCAAAGGTCAAATATACATACATTTAAATTACAATGAGATTTTTAAATTATTTCTGACCAAACTTTAAATATGCAGCCATAATAGAAAGACGCGTCGTATATGTAACAGAGTTCACATTAAGAACCCTGGGTCACTGTCGGGGGTGGGGGTGGGATTGAGATGGAGGGGGGGGGGGAGAAGGAGGGGGAGTTTTAAATATGTACTGAAATGCATTGGGGATTTGAATTGAAAAACTATTTTTTTAGAGTTTCAATCTATTTATTGAATTGGGTTTTTTTTTAAATGGAGAAAGATTTTTTTTCCTTTCACTGATTTAAAAAAAAAAATTCAATGTAAATGCTAAAGTGCTTACATACTATGGATCACACTAATATTACGTTAACAAAATTATAACAATGTACGAGAGTATGTCTGCCTTGAAATTAGCTGTCAGAAAGAAATATGAATGAAATTGGACAGTTTTTGAAGATATGGCAATGAATATATGTGGTGTTGAATCTATCTTATGTCCCATTTCTACGTGGAACAGAAATTAATTAATTCCCAATAAAACATTTTTCTTATCCACAGAATTTTATTGAGTAATAACTGTATAGAAAATCTCAAGGGCGGATACGGGTACCAGTTTATTGTGCTAAAACTGTAGGAATTGTTTTGGCGTTTTATTATGATCACTTTTATCAATAAATATTTTGACCTTTGTCTTTTAAAAAAATGATCATATAAGCATTTGAGCAAATAAATAAGTATATACATTGTTTGATGTTTTGTTTAAATAACCTATCCGCTTTGAATTATTTTTGTAGTAGTTTTGGAAGTTGTAGGTAAACGTCAAAGAAAAAAATATGTGGCAGTGAAGTAAGATATGTTCCAAGTCTACATTGAATGACTTTCGTCCACAATTTTAGACAAAGAAGGCATCTATCAGTTTTAATACATTGCTTTGGTCACTAAAGATCACAACGACAGACAACAAAGACTTGGACATCATAGTTTAATGTAATTAGAGATGCCGGAATTCTATAGTAATCATCTTTTTCTTCCGTCTGTTCAAAACGTCTTGCTATTTTTGTCAGTAGTACTTGTGGGTTCACCTCAGTTGACAAATTAATCCTAAACATTTTCTTGTTTTCTTTGTATGATTCTTACCATGAATGACATTTTAATACTCCTTTTTCATTTGTCCGAAATGTTCTTTAGATATTGGCTGGATCCAATATCAGTATTTCCTGATTTCAGTGTCACATTTGGATTTGGAAAAGGTTAACAATCTGATTACAAAATGATGGCGAGTTAAAAGGTCGTGATGAAAATTTTGTTTCATTCATTTGGGTGTGCATCTAGCATTCGCCCCTGTAACTGTTGTTACAATGCACGATCGCACGTAAACCTGTACATACACTACCCTCCCAAAATACACCGCCCACCAATATTCCTCCATAAAACTGTTCTTATTTTCATATATTGTATAAGAAAACATTGAGAACATTATGTTGAAAGTTAAAATTCTCAATATTCATTTAGTTTTAGCTTTTCAACATTTTTTAAAGTTTGCCAGATTTTATCATGAAAACGGAAACTTTTTATTATTACGTTTTTGTTGCAAAATAGCAAATGTTGTTATTGTCTCTCACTACAACAAAGAGTCGTTGGTGCCATCAATTAAAATGTTACATTATCATTGTATCAAGCAACTTTTGGATGGCATGTATGTGGCTCAGTTGTTTGAAACCCGTACATACATAAATCTACATGGGAAATTTTGCCATATGACCTCTAACCTCGCCATCGTTCTGTGGTTGGAAGTGTCAATTTAACTTTGATTTTGGTTGTCTGAGTCCTTGATCAAATTCATTCCGCTTCTCACCATGTAGGAAGTTAATAACGGATAGAAACGTATGGGATTGTTCAGGGAATCAGACTAAAAAAATAAATAAAAAAAAAATGAAGAAGAAAAAAGAAAACATCATTGTGTCAATATTTTAATGCAGTTTGTCAAGAACAAACTTTGTAGATTAGTAAAGGAAATACCAATCTGATTAAAGTCAGATCTCCACAGTCTCGCGCGGAGATCTGATCGACACCGGTAAGAGGTTATGTTCTGTTGACCTTGTGGTTCACCAATCAAATCACAGCTTTCAAATTTCTGAAAGTGACACACGTCATTCGGAACATATCGTTTTTAGCGATAACTCTCCCTAAAATGAAATGTAACGCGTTATCTGATAGGTTACTAAAAATAAGCGGACTGGGAATTCCATAGGTCACCAGAACATTCACTTTTATAAGCGTCTGTCAGATCTCAAAGTAGGACTGTAGAGATATGATTTTAATCAGATTGAGGAAACACAAGATTGTTATTAAAGTCTATTTCTACACGGTCGAGTACGTATGTCTTTTCAGGCCCCTCCGTCATAAAATTTTACTTAGCATTTAGAGGAAGAAATGTCACTCTAGACTTGAAAATCTCTTTCGAAATAGGCAATTCATCCTTTGATTGGTCCGAATATTTTCGAGTAAGATTTGGAGCTGAGTACAATTTTATGATGGAGGGGCCAGTTTTCTCAAAAACCACTTCACCAAATTAAAACAATAAACAAACATTGACAACACGAGAGCTCAGTTATTCAGGGCAGGTAAATGAATTAAAATTTTTGCTAGAAGTATAACTTTTAGCAGACGATGGCCTACGCAGCAGGAATTCCAGTACAAATTGACTCCACCTTTACAAGTCATTGCGGGTAATTGTTTGCACGGTATAATGGGTATAACTAGCATGAAGTTATAATATGAACACATTTTTGATAAAAGGGGCGAACTAGTGATTATATCGTACCAGTTTTACCCACAATGCCTTGCATAAAATTGGCAACAATTACTTGCAAAAATGAACGATTTGTACAGAATTATTGTTCGCGTTTGCCGAAGTCGGCTTCAAATCATAGGCCAAACTGAAATTGACATTCATTCACCTGCTCAAAATCCATTTGACCAAGGTTGTAGTTAATCAGTTTTAATTTGGTAAATGTTTTTTTTTTCTTTAGAAACCTAGAAGGGTATACCCACTAGACCGTGTAGAAATAGATTTTAGAAATGTTATTTGTACTGCAGTTCCAAACAAACTTGTAATTGTTTCAATTGTAAATGTTAGTGGGTTAATCTTTCGTCAGAAATAAATCTTCTCCCACAATAGACTTTGTCTTATTATCATTTTCTTACCCTTTGATAAAAGTGTCCTTATATTAGAATATCACTTCTTTTTTAATATTTTTTTATTTCAAACTTATCTGGGTTCGTGAACTAGACTGGGTTTCCTCTGCCTGAAAATTCGCTCTTCATTATGCCTATTTGCTTATTTCTGTTCACTGTACAACCACTTATTTCAGAATGAATATGGATTCATATCCCAACTAATCTTCGTTTTTGCATTAAAAGCAAGGAATCCGAGGCAAACTATATGGCCCATTATACCAGATTTACCAGGTTTAGACCAGATTGGCCAGGTTTGTGCAACTAAGACTGTATGATTCTAATTTTGCACATATTTATGAACTAACAACCACTTTCAAACCTTTGGCCTTAGACAGACAAAATCAATTCCCTCCTAGCTCTTAGACTAACTAACCCGTTTTGCACCTGTTCAGCCATAGTTTGATCCCCAGTTCCAGTATATGCAAGAGTTGGTGTACTCTCCTCCCACACACACTTTCCAAGACCGGCCTCCCACACACACTTTCCAAGACCGGTGATTTCATCCAGATTATCCGTTTTCATTGACCATAAAAGGCCCACTCACACTACTACATGTGCTTTCAAGAACGAAGTTTCAAGAACTTAAGGCTCAAGCATAATTAAAACACAATCAAATTTAAGTTAGTTTAAGACCTTTAACAATCAGTAAGGTTAATGACTTCTAAAGGGCAGGTCGATTTTCAAGTCCCCAGTAACTCGTGTTACACCCGAGGTGCTTTGTTTGAAGTTGGCTTTGGAGACAATTACACCCCCCCCCAACAAAACAAAACAAAACAAAATGGTGCTCATCTGATGAGCATAGAGAACTGTGAAAACAATTTCTTACAATTCATAAACGAAATCATCGACAGGATAGTTCACGTGTTGGTTTAAGGGCCGGCTGGTGTGTGAGTGAGTGTGGGTGGGTGGGGTGTACTATCGTACTATATTAAGCCTGTACGTGTCTTACCGGGTTAGAAATGTTATGAACACAATTGTCTGAAGATTTCTTTAGTTTTTCTATCTTCATTGATATTTGATGGCACATCCACATCATTTGTCAAATATTGAAAGACTCCTATGCCAGAACACTTGGTGTCAAAGTTGACTTGCAGATAAAGTTGAGTAACTATTTTTCTTCTTTTAGTAACGGCAGCCATATCTGATGTTGAACAGTTCATCATTTGTATAAGTCTGAAAGACATTCAAGCTAGGACAATTTTAGTAAAATTTTATAAATTTTTTGAGTGAAGTTGTAGGTTTTTCTATTTTTAGCAATAGCAGCCATATTCAATGGCAGAGTGGCATCCTTTGTACAAACCTAAACAAGCCATTCATGCCAGAAAGCTTTCTGTAAAATGCGGTCAAATTCTTATGACTTGTTTTTGAGAAGTTGCTTAAATGATTGTCATTTTTTTTGTAATGGGGGCCATATTTGACAGGCAGTCAGCGACATTTGTATAAATTTGAAACCCCTTATTACCAGAATGCTGTCAAATTTGGTCAATATCTGCATGGCAAGTTTTTGAGAAGTAGTCTTTTCAAGTCTTTTTCCTTTCTATTAAGTAAAGGTGGCCTTATTGGATGTTGGATCTACATCAATTGTACAAATGTAAAAGCCCTTTTTTCCAGTATGCTTTCTGCAAAGTTTGGTCAAATTCTGTTAAGCATGTTTTCATAAGAAGTAATTTAATGATTTGTCTACATTATGAAATGGTGGCCATATTTGAAAGCACACTGTCATCATTTGTACTAAATCGAAAGCCATCTTTGTCAGGAAGCTTTCTGTCAAATTTGGTCAAATTCTTTTGAGCAGTTTTTATGAACAAGTTCTTGACATGTTTTTCTAATTTTAGTAATGGTGGCTATATCTGATAATGGATCAGCATCAGCTAATAAATATGAAAGTCATCCAAGACAGAATGTTTTCTGCCAAATTTGCTAAAATTCCGTTGATCAGTTTTTGAAAAGTTATTTAAACGTTTGTCAATTTTGAGTAATAGCAGCCACATTTGATGGCAGATTAGCACCATTTGTTAAAATTTGAAAGATCTTCATACCAGGATGCTTTCTATCAAGTTCAGTCAAATTCTACTGAGCGGTTTTTGAAAAGAAGTGATTGAATGGTTTTTCTATTTTTAGTAACAGTGGCCATATTTGATGGAGGGTTGGCATCGTTTGCATGAATTTGAAAGGTCTATATGGCAGGATCCTTTCAGTCAAGTTTGGTCAAATTCTAAGCAGCAGGTTTTGGACAAGAAATCGTTTAAAGTACTATTTTTTGTAACAGTGGCCATATTTGACAGCGAATCAGCATCATTTGCACGAATTTGAAAGCCATTAATACTAGAATGTGTTCTGACAAATTTGGTCAATTTCTGCGGAACAGATTCTGAAAAGTCGTCATTTAAAGTTTGTCTATTTTTAGTAATGACACATATTTTTGATGGTGAATTCACAATATTTGTATAAATTTAAAGCCATTTATACCACAATACTTTTTATTAAGTTTCCTTTGAGCCGTTTTTCATAAAAAGTAGCCTACAAGATTTTATTTAGTTTTAGCAATGGTTGCCATATTTGATAGCAGATCAGCATCAAACTAAAATTCCTCTGTGCCAGGATACTTTCTGTCAAGTTGGTCAAATTCTGTTGAGTGATTTAGTGAAAATGCCCTTTAAAAGTTTTCTATTTTTAGTAATGGTGGCCATATTTGATGAGGTAAGATAATATGAATAGATGTCTATAATTTTGTTGATACATTCTGTTGTCAAAGACAAGCTTTGATGCTATGAAACAATATCGATACTAGAAATTGCTTCAATCAGTAGTTTGCATATACAGTGGAACCCCGCTATAACGCGCCCCGCCATAACGCGAATTCGGATATAACGCGGTCGTAGCATGGCTCCCGAAATTTCGTATATTCATTCACACATGGAGAAAAAAAATTTGGAGAAAAGTAAAAAAAAACAAAACAAGAAATTAACTTCATTTTGGGCATGAGATTAGTTGTGACTTTTAAAATAATATGATCGTGGCATGGTTCCTGAAATTTGAAATTCATTTACGTGTATTTTTATCGGACCGTGAAAATATTTGTTTAACGTACGAGAAATAGTGTGTAAAACGTTTATTATAATTTGGTGGAAGAATTCGCGTATGACTTTTAATAATAAACGATCGGAACTTAACAATTTATCCAGGTTCTTTAAGTGATTTTGGAGAAGTGATCGTGTATGAATTCTAAAATAATACGATTTATATAACGTACGAGAAATAGTGTGTACAACGCTTGGCTTCTGAAATTTATCAATTTGAACAGGTTGTGGTGAAGCTCCGTATTCTACTCTAGAAGAGAAAACTGGTTTCATTAGGTTTTTGAATTGTTAAGCCGAAGTAAACATTATCGGAAGTGTTACTTATTACGGATCCATGAGTAAAGCCAGTAAATCGTCTTTGTGATTGTCTTCCATGAATTCTGTATACAGTCGTTGCTCAAACAATAGCCGACATGGGCTTCTTATTTAACTGCAATCACAGCCAAGCAGCAGACAAAGCTGTGGTTGATACAAGAGTCGCACAATTTAATAAACATCAAAGGACGAAAGCCGCCAACATGTATGCTGTGCTTGGCGGTGTGATCAAACAACAAACAGTTGAAAGTAAATAATATCCACTTTATTATCTGTAAATTAAAAGGGTATTCAATTGTACATCCGTTCAGCTTAATTTTGTTTTATATAAAAAGTGATTCGTAACCATTGCAGGCCTTCATTACTTAGTTATCGAGCTTTATCTGTGTACGTTGTTTGCTTATATAAAAAAAATATTTTACTGTTATGGAAAAGAAAGTTCAAAAACGCAAGTCGTTTTCTGCTAAAGAGAAACTGTATGCCCTAGATCAACTAAAGAAGGGCAAACAACAAACTCAGCTTGCCAGAGATCTAGGAATCAGCGAGTCCACTTTGCGAGGGTGGAAAACAGATGAAGGAAAGCTCCGTAGTCTACCCAACATTCTTGAAGAGGAATCTGGTTTACAGCGTAAAAGGGTTAAGTTAGCTAATGACAATGTCCTAGATTCAGCTTTGTACCAATGGTTTGTACAAGCTCGCTCAGAAGGTGTTCCAATTTCTGGCCCAATTCTGAAAGCCCAAGCAGAGAAATCTGATTGCCGTATCAATGGAGATGATTCCAAATTTAAGGCGAGTAATGGCTGGCTAGACAGATTCAAGAAAAGGCACGCTATCAGCCAAGTTCTTGTGTCTGGGGAAATCCGCTCCGCTGACAAAGAGGCTGCCAATTCCTACCCGATTGGGCTTAAAAAGTTGCTGGAGGACGGTTGCTACACAGCCGACCAAGTTTACAACTGCGATGAGACTGGTTTATGTTATAAAATGTTACCCGATCGCACCCTTGCAACCAAGACTGACAGTCACAAACGAGAAGGTTTCAAGAAGAGGAAGGACAGAGTGACTCTCTTATTTTGTGTTAACAAGTCTGGCAGCCACAAAGTCAGACCTCTGATGATTGTAAAATCGAAAGCTCCCAGATGTTTTCATCATGTAAATATGAAGGCACTTCCATTTCAGTACACTAACAGCAAGAATGCTGAATAGCTCCATATTTGACGACTGGTTTCACAAAACATTCGTTCCAGATGTTCGGGCTCATTTACGAAAACTCAAGCTGGAGGAAAAAGCTCTCCTCCTGCTGCATAATTGCCCTGCCCACCCCCCAGCGGAAAATCTTGTCAGCAGTGATGGCAAGATCAAAGTTTCGTACCTCCCGAAAAACACTACGTCAGAAATCCAGCCACTTGACCAAGGCATAATTTCCGTATTTAAAGAAAATTATCGCCGTGAAATGATAAAGGGAATGGTAGCAGATAATAACGCATCCGTCGACACATCATTGGCATTACTCAACTTAAAAGAAGTATGTCACCTTGGAGGTAAAGCCTGGGATGCTATCACTGCACGCTGCATTGATCGATGCTGGATAAAGGGTCTTGGGCCAGCTTTTATGCCCTCGACACAAAATGATAGTGACGATGAGCTTGAATTTACAGGATTCACTGAAGACGCTGAAACCAGTGACGATAATGATAACGATGACGATGGCACCCCAACCCCCCCACCAAAAGTGTCTGAAGCAGTAGTACATTTAGAAGCAAGTTTAAGGTGGCTGGAAACACAAGATGTTGACAGCGTCAAAGTCCTTCAATTAAGAAACATTCTTGACTTTGCTAGAACCCAACAGTTCGCGGCAAAGAGGCAAACGTCATTGGATATATTTTTCAAGAAATGATGAAATTTAAATTTGGAACCACACTGACTTTGCACTTTGCGCAACGATTAATTTAGCAGTTTTCACATGTTTCTTTTGATGTTCACAAAATCTGAAATAAAAGTTATTTGCACGCTGAAATCATGCGTTGATTGTTAATTATTCTTGCAGTTGTCGCATATGATAAAATTTTAGCGGTATGAAATTTGTACAGACACCGTATGTAGACCCGGGAATAGCTGCATGCAATGACCGTACGATATCAGACGGCAAGTAAATGGTTTCAATATTTTGTTCATCCTATATTTTACACGACGAATTCAGACTATTACAAAATTATTGAATATTTTAAATCTGTACGATTTTCAATGAAATTACATCCATTATGGATGAACTGCATGCCACGACGGCACGGTAGCATACGGTGTTGATACACTTTTCATGATATAGCGATAGTCTGGTATTATCGGTCAATCTGTATTATCGTTCAAACAAATAAAAATTAGTAAATGTTTTTAATGCACAGTAATAACCTATAAATATATTAGCCATCGATTATTTTGAATATATCTTAATTAATGCATTCCAGTTAATATTCATCTGATGATAAGCCGACTTTTGATCATTGTACATGTATACACGTATATGTTCTCGGAAAAAAAGTTAAATATTGTAAAACCCCGCATTAACGCGACCCCGCTTTTAACGCGATCCGATTTTATGGACCCCGATCATCGCGTTATAGCGGGGTTCCACTGTATTACTATAATGTTGGTCACGGTCATAGATAAATTTCTAGCGATTACTGTGACTTCTTGGATTTTAATCAATTGATTTCACTATACATACAAGTAACATGATATCTGCCATGGTTCTGAACTTGCCCGAGTTTACGGAAATTAAAGTAATTATATAATTTAGGGTCGGTACAGTTCACACTTATCACCAATGTAAGTACATCAACACAATAAACAGACTGATAGAGTTTTAAAAACAAAAAGAAAAACAAACGCCAGATATACGCAACATGAATTCTTTATTTGTAATAGAAAACACCGAATCATTAGCATGTGTTCTTTATGGACAGGCAAGGATATAATGCAACCTGGTTTACCTAGAGCACTTCCAGCCTGCATTGAACTTGCTGGGTGCAATGATACACAATCCTATAAGGATATATTGCAACTCGGTTTATCTATACCATTTTCAACCTGCACTGAACTTACTGGATGCAATGATTCTCAATCCCGACAATTGATATATTAATTTTCTGGACGAAATATTTGGGAAAAATTGTAATTTTCATTAGTACATTCATTATCTGGACAGAGAGAAAAATAATTATTTTTTAATGTCTGGATATTTAGGATAATGACTGTAGAAACCCGTTATTGAAACATTATCTCAAATTTTTTCAGCATTTTCAAAAAATGTATCCCTGTATACACAACTGGCAAATTTCAATGATGCATAGGAATAACCACACTGCATGAAAAATTTCATGATAAAAGTCAATAGAAATTTGATCTGTAAAAATGTTAAGGTCTATACTTTTTTGAACACAGTTTATTTGATGTCTAATATATACAGAGGAACCTTGATAATCCGGACACCTTCGTTCGCAGTGAATATGTTCGGATTAATGAGTTTTCCAGATAATTGAATCATGTAAATTTTTATTTTACGATGTCATCATATATATACATGTATTTGCTAGCTGTAAATGTACTGTATATTCAATAATGGTTGAAATAAATTAATGAATATATCTATTGACTTGTGTTTATTTCACTTTATTATAACATGCACTTGTACATACATGTAAATACAAGTTTAAACAATTAACACATCGAACACATCACATTATGTACATGTACTGTACATAAATGTATTACCGTATATACTCGCTTATAAGTCGACGTTTTTTACTTAGAATTTGAATCATACAGAGTAGGGGTCGTCTTATAAGTGTGACATTAAAAAAATCAAAAAATCTTGGGGTAATGTTGGAAACTCTAGATGTTTGCAGTACATAAAAATAGTCAATTCGTATATTTTTACGTTTTCATGCCACTATTCCTATGCAGTAATGCATGTTTATCCATTTCATGACGGTATTCATTACACAATACATGTATCTACAGTTATTTGGATTTTATTAATTTGAAAATATTACCGGTAAATTAAATACTACCTACCGCAAAATGAAGTGTCCGTCAATGTTTACCGTGGGTGTTTATTAGTATGTGTATTGCCTCCATTTTCGTGCAAGTCCGAACAACCTGTATTTATATTAATATTTGTGTTTTGCTGTATAAAGACTGTGCTTGATGCAATACAAGTTTTGATTTAATTTGTATTTTCCTTTTCCACAAGTCAGATTTAATTCCCAAGTGACATTTCCCAAGTTATCTGCCAGTGCACATGGGCCGAAAAGCCTTTGGCTTGTAAAGGGACTCACTTTGTTTTCAAGTTGACAATCCTTTTGATCGAGCCGCCAATCTATACTTGTTCAGTGCCAGGTAGAGTTCTACAACTTCCTGTGCATATACTTTGACCTTAATCCCTTTGCTTGTAAAGGCACCACACTCTTTGTTTTCCCACGTGACAACCCTTTGATCAAGCCGCGAGTTCAGTGCCAAGTAACAGTGGGTGGCTATTTGAACTCCCTGTGATCTTGCCACACAATTGACATGTGTTCAGTTGCAGCCTTTAATAGATTTCTGACTTTATGATCAAAGTGTTACTCACAGAGCCCAAGCTCAGTCTTTGCATAAGCACCCGCATATGACAGTAAAGCCGAGGAATTGAAGTTGGATGAGATTTACAATGACTAGATGACGACGACGATTTACAATGACCAGGCGATGTAGAATTTCAGAACTTTATCAGACAATGAGGATTAATTCTTGGTCTTTGTACCAGATGACATTAGATAGTGACATTTATAGGATACCGTGAATCACAAAAAAGTGGACTTAACTTTCATTGTCTATTTGTACGACATGTGGAATTAATATATTACGGGATATTGTGAATCGGATCATTCTGAACTTCTATTTTTATACCGGTATGTGAATTCGTGGATTTATCATATAAATAGATTCGGAGTCGGACGATGTTTACGATGACGGGATGACATTGGAGGAATTTAGAACTTTATTTGGTAACTCTGATGATGAGGATGAATTCTTGGGCTTTGAACCAGAGGACATTAGACAGTGACATTTATAGGATACCAATTTTATACCTGTATGTGACCTATAATCCATTTCATGGATTTATCATATAAATGGATTAAAAATGCTAAGCTATATGGATTTCATTACACGAAGATGGACAAAATGTAAGTTGTAAATTTATTTGTACATATTCAACTCAATAATACAATTGTATTTATTCTACATTGGTTTTTGGTTTTATTTGTCCTATCTATCTATATGTCTATCTATCTATCCAGTTTGGCTCGTTTATTTTTCTTAAGTGCAGCTCTGACTCAGTGATGACATGTCACCCCTTGCAGACGGATTTAATTTGCAAAAAACACCACCTCGACTTATAGGAGGGTCATAGCTGAATTGGCTTTTTGCAGCCATGAAAGGGGGGGGGGGGGGCGACTTATAGTCGAGTCGACTTATAATCGAGTATATACGGTATGTCAATTTCCTTTTGGGTGATCTTCTTTGTGCTGGCAAATCTTCTTTTTAATGCTGGCCGGTATCTAAACTTGTCAACGCTTGCTTGATGGTGTCGCCATAATAATGTAAAAAGTACAACAAATACAAACTGATATTTTGCAGTTAAATGCATTATGGTAAACTAATAAAATGCAGTGATTTTTATAAGTCGTATTGTACAACTGTTATAGCTGCTAATGAGCCAATACTTGACATCGCATTTTATTCTGAAATGAAGTACCTATACTGTCCACAGTTTAATCAATCAACTTTATTTGTACAGCCATCAACAAACTGTGATTGTTACATACAATTGGTAAACAACAAAGAGACTTAATGACACACTTAATTTATTAACCATATGTTATGTCAAAAGTGTGGAATTTTTTTTTCTCAGTGTGTTTATTTAATTATTAACACCCCTGTTGGCGACTAGCAAAAAAAACAGACATTGTTTATACAATTGCTGCTTACAATACGGTCACGCTACTTGAAGTTTTTCCACACATCAATTTATAACTTTAAAGTGCCACTAGAATTTGACTAATCAGAGATTGTTACATTGACACACCTCCAAATTTGCGTAGGTGAATCTGTGTTATCTGACTGACTGTATTTTCATATACGATTCTTCGAATTTTCTTACTTTTGGACAGATTGTTTCTGGATTATCGAGGCAAGTTTTATAGTAATTTTATTTTACACTTTGGTCCCCGATTTTGATTTCCGGATCCGGAACACGGATTTCTTGATTAACAGAGCAAATTAACATTCAGGAATTCTGTTCCCGTTGAACTGTGTCAGGATAGTGAGTTTTCTGGATAAACAGAGTCTGGATTAACGAGGTCCCTCTGTACTTTAAAACTTCCCTAAAAATACAGTGAGACTTTCCTAAAAGCCCCCTTTGTAGCCCAGATTTCTCTGCAGACTGAGCAAACATTCTGGTGAGAATTTCCCAAACCAGCTTCCTCTGTAACCTGCTGACTGACCAAATATTTTGGTGACATTACTGTGAATTTGAGGGTATCAATTTTTATGGATTAAAATCTTTTTTATATTTTTACCAGTCCTTAAATGCATGTTCTGCTGTCTTCACACACTGATCATCATTTGTTGGGCCTTAAAATTCTGCAGTTTGTAGCAACCACAAAATCCCCAAAAGAATTCATACCCACAAATAGTTGTGTATTCACAGAGCTAATCAAACCTCTCGTTACTGGTCACTTCTATAAAATGAGCAAAAATTCTGGTCCCCACTGTGACCGGTTTAGGGCAGATTTATTGTACTTGCATTACTTTAGTCTTTAAATTCCTAAAGAAATAAGATTTTATGGATTAACCTATTGCTGAGTGTCAATGTCAAACAAGTGTCGATACCCATGGGCCACTGACAAATACTACCGCTAGAAAAGGTATTAGGTATTATATTATTACAGGCATAATGGACATTCTGGTCTAATGTCCATCACCTAGATGACTGGCATTATATACCACATAAACCAATTCAAATAGGCATAACTTTCAGTATTTTTCAACCAATTTCTTTGAAATTTTTAGTGTGTACTTAGCTAGGCCAATGTCAATGAGTAGACATGGTTATTACTTCTCTGGTGATAGGTCAATGACAATGAGTAGGCATGGTTATCTCTGCTCTGGTGATAGGTCAATGCCAATGAGTAGGCATGGCAATAGGTCAATGTTAATGAGTCGGCATGGTTATGACCACTCATGCGATAAGTCGATGCTAATGAGTAGGCATGGCAATAGTTCAATGCTAATTAGTAGGCATGGCAATAGGTCAATGCTAATGAGTAGGCATGACAATAGGTCAATGCTAATGAGTAGGCATGGCAATAGGTCAATGCTAATGAGTAGGCATAGCAATATGTCAATACTAATGAGTTGGCATGGTTATCACTGCTCTTTCAATAGGTCAGTGCTAACGAGTTGGCATGGTTATCAATGCTCTTGCAATAGGTCAATGTTAATGAATATGCATGGCAATAAGTCAATGCTAATGAGTAGACATGACAATAGGTCAATGCTAATGAGTAGGCATGACAATAGGTCAATGCTAATGAGTAGGCATGACAATAGGTCAATGCTAATGAGTAGGCATGACAATAGGTCAATGCTAATGAGTAGGCATGACAATAGGTCAATACTAATGAGTAGGCATGGCAGGTCAAGGCTAATAAGTAGGTGTGGTTATCAATGCTCTTTCAATAGGTCAATGCTAATGAGTAGGCAAGGCTATTGATGCTTTTGCAATAGGTCAATGTCAATGAATAGGCATGGCAATAGGTCAATGCTAATGAGTAGGCACAGCAATAGGTTAATGCTAATGAGTAGACATGGCAGGTCAATGCTAATAAGTAGGTGTGGTTATCGCTGCTCTTTCAATAGGTCAATGCTAATGAGTAGGCTTCATTATCACTGCTCTGGTGATAAGTCAATGCTAATGATTAGGTGTGGTCATCTCTGCTCTGTGATAGGTCAATGCTAACGTGTATGTGTGGCTATCTCTGATCTGGTGATAGGTCAATGCTAATGAGTAGGCTTCGTTATCACTGCTCTGTGATAGGTCAATGCTAATGAGTAGGTGTGGCTATCTCTGCTCTGTGATAGGTCAATGCTAATGAGTAGACTTCGTTATCACTGCTCTGTGATAGGTCGATGCTAATGAGTAGGTGTGACTATCTCTGCTCTGTGATAGGTCAATGTTAATGAGTAGGCTTCATTATCACTGCTCTGTGATAGGTCAATGCTAATGAGTAGGTGTGACTATCTCTGCTCTGGTGATAGGTCAATGCTAATGTGTAGGTGTGTGTTATCTCTGCTCTGGCAATAGGGTCAATGCTAAGGAGTAGACATGGTTATCACTGCTTGGACATAGGTCAATGCCAATGAGATCAATTGCAGTTTCACTGTTAATGTATTTGTCTCAAATGATAAACTTTTCATTTATGTAATCTGCCACAGAAGTTTAAGGGATTCTTAAAATTGTGGACTTATTTATATTAAAGTGCTGCATATTTTCACTCTCTGTCTACATTGCATCTGCAGTTCCCATACCCTCTTAAACTGAATCTGTTGATATATGGCACACATGGAGTACTTATCTCAACTGAATCTCAATTCCTATGTGTTGAACAATTCAAGAACATCACAAAACAAGCTACAATTTTCTTATCATATGTGCTCTGTTAAGACTGTATGGCAATGTTCATGACAGTATGAATAACCCTTTTGTTTTTTATTTTGGCTTCTAGAATCTATCATCAAAGAAGAAACAGCCCTCGACGATGTATTTGATCATGTGCCTTTTCTCCTTGATTATTTTGTTCATGTCTTCTTGCGTTCTTTTCAGCAATTCAACTGGCACTTGGCTGGCACCCATATAGAATGCTGGAACAAAAGGAAATGAGCTTAAAATTTCACACAAGGAGCCTATGCATGGTACAAGTAACTAAAAACTGCAGTGTATAAACCTAATTTGAACAACATAGTTATTATACACTAAAAGTGAAATACATAAAACTTTTGGTGAATATTTTATTTTTTCTCATGTTAAAAAGAAAGATATCCTTATACATGTCACATGTGAAAATACAAGATTTCCCATCATGCCATGTGACACTTGAATATATATTTCTATGTACTTACAGTGGCAACAAGAATACAAAAATCATTTTTTGCCCCAAAGCAATAAATGGACACTGCATTATCTTTTAGGCATGGAAATTATTTTTAGCCAAAGATATACTGTGGTTCCATCTATTTTTGAGGGTATCAATTTTCCTGGTTTTGTAATTAAAAGACATTTTCATCGGTACTGGTACTCAAATTCGTTGATTTGCCTCGGTCAAAGTTTGCATATTTATAGGCGTTTTATTTTATGGATTAACTTCTACAAATACCCAAAATATAGGATACAAAAGAAAAACAATATGCCAACAACAAATAGTTGTGGCTTCAATGGTTAAAACAATACTATTGCCAGTATGAGCACAAATCAAACACCTGTCAAGATCAATCCCTAAGACCATGTTTTCTTCTGAGTGTTCAACATCAAACGAAGCCAATGCAGCCAACCAATACCAAGCCAAGTGGTCATTGAAGCATATCTGTATGATCTTTTACTTAAACCAATGTCCATAAAATTCACCATCATTACGTTTCTATGATCGTGATACGATGGTTTATGTCCTCATTCTATATGTGAATCAAACACATGACCAACTGTCCCTTGCTCAATGCAATCAGCAGGCATTGACAACATTAGATAGGTAGTGGAGGAAAGCAGATCACAATAAAATGTGTGACAGATCAGTCCTAATTATCCATGGCTTTGAGAAACCTAGACTTGTGGAGTAATTTTGCAATTTTGGGATTATTTACGTGACAAACATGTGTGTATACCAGAAGACATGACGGACACAATGTTTATTTAGTGGTTTAGTCCAAAATTCAGCTTTAGAACTGTCCTGTTATTAGTGTACATACATACTGTTTGATTAGCTCTTGTCTTGTGTATCAAGTAATAGTTTCAGTATTTTACAGTCTTCTTGTTCCTTTGGATTAAAATGGGTGGATAAAAAATGAGATGTGCCTTCAGCAGGATTTAAATATTAACAGGAAAGTTTGCTACCTGTAATTAGTTGTATACATGTTTGCATTTATCTATGCTTTATGGATACTATTGCTACCTGTAATTGGAAGTGTTTGGATTTATCAATGCTTTATGTATACTATTGCTACCTGTAATTGGAAGTATACATGTTTGCATTTATCTATGCTTTATGTATACTATTGCTACCTGTAATTGGAAGTGTTTGGATTTATCAATGCTTTATGTATACTATTGCTACCTGTAATTGGAAGTATACATGTTTGCATTTATCTATGCTTTATGTATACTATTCATTCAGATGGATCATGACTGTGGTTAAATTTTAAATCATTAAAATTGTAGAGAATAAAGTGCAATTTTGTCATTACTGTATCTGCAGTATTTTTGACAGCAGTTTCACTTGAATAAAGGATCTCTGTAAATAAGTATTAGATCTAATTTGTGTACATCATTTCATTTTTCTTTCTTTCATTTTCAGTAATACTAGTACTTAAATACTTTATATGATCTTTCTATTTTCTCTCTATCCCTACTGAACTTATCGCACATGTCGATTTAAGGCAGTGAGTGGAAAATACCAATACCTGATACTGTATACATACATATCAATTTAAGGCAGTGAGTGGAAAAGACCAATACCTGATACTGTATACATACATATCAATTTAAGGCAGTGAGTGGAAAATACCAATACCTGATACTGTATACATACATATCAATTTAAGGCAGTGAGTGGAAAATACCAATACCTGATACTGTATACATACATATCGATTTAAGGCAGTGAGTGGAAAATACCAATACCTGATACTGTATACATACATATCGATTTAAGGCAGTGAGTGGAAAAGACCAATACCTGATACTGTATACATACATATCCACTGAAACAATATAACTGCTTTTATAATTATCTTTTTTTCTTCAAAATGTGTTAAAATAAAACAAACACACATAAAAGATAATATTCTGTTACAGTAATGAAGCTGAATTACCAAACAGCCAAGCTTTGTTGATCACAAGGAATGCATCAATAAGAAAATGGGGGTGGGGGGTGGGGTGGGTTTACTACTTTCTGCCTCAAGTGTGGCTAAGTATTTGTTGGGTCTTTAATTTCATGGTTCAGAGCAACCATTAAATCCACAAAAATTGGTACCCTATGAAAAATGGTGAAACCACAGAATGACCTGCCATTGCTTGCTTCTCTGAGAAGTTATGTACCCTGTAACAACAACATTAAAAAAAAAAAATCAAAATGCTAGCATCATCTTGTTACCTATGACTTTCTGTTGTAGTCAGACACAGTCTTATAATTTATCTGTTGTAGTCCGACACAGTCTTATAATTTATCTGTTGTGGTCAGACACAGTCTTATAATTTATCTGTTGTGGTCAGACACAGTCTTATAATTTATCTGTTGTGGTCCGACACAGTCTTATAATTTATCTGTTGTAGTGCGACACAGTCTTATAATTTATCTGTTGTAGTCCGACACAGTCTTATAATTTAACTGTTGTGGTCCGGCACAGTCTTATAATTTATCTGTTGTGGTCAGACACAGTCTTATAATTTATCTGTTGTGGTCCTACACAGTCTTATAATTTATCTGTTGTGGTCCTACACAGTCTTATAATTTATCTGTTGTAGTCAGACACAGTCTTATAATTTATCTGTTGTGGTCAGACACAGTCTTATAATTTATTTGCTGTGGTCCGACACAGTCTTATAATTTATCTGATGTGGTCCGACACAGTCTTATAATTTATCTGTTGTAGTCAGACACAGTCTTATAATTTATCTGTTGTGGTCAGACACAGTCTTATAATTTATCTGTTGTAGTCCGACAATGTCTTATAATTTATCTGTTGTAGTCCGACACAGTCTTATAATTTATCTGTTGTGGTCCGACACAGTCTTATAATTTATCTGTTGTGGTCCGACACAGTCTTATTATTTATCTGTTGTAGTCAGACACAGTCTTATAATTTATCTGTTGTGGTCCGACAGTCTTATAATGTATCTGTTGTAGTCCGACACAGTCTTATAATTTATCTGTTGTAGTCCGACACAGTCTTATAATTTATCTGTTGTGGTCTGACACAGTCTTATAATGTATCTGTTGTAGTCAGACACAGTCTTATAATTTATCTGTTGTAGTCAGACACAGTCTTATAATTTATCTGTTGTAGTTAGACACAGTCTTATAATTTATCTGTTGTGGTCCGACACAGTCTTATAATTTATCTGTTGTAGTCAGACACAGTCTTATCATTTATCTGTTGTGGTCCGACACAGTCTTATAATTTATCTGTTGTAGTCAGACACAGTCTTATAATTTATCTGTTGTGGTCCGACACAGTCTTATAATTTATCTGTTGTAGTCAGACACAGTCTTATTATTTATCTGTTGTGGTCCGACACAGTCTTATAATTTATCTGTTGTAGTCAGACACAGTCTTATAATTTATCTGTTGTAGTTAGACACAGTCTTATAATTTATCTGTTGTAGTCCGACACAGTCTTATAATTTATCTGTTGTAGTCAGACACAGTCTTATCATTTATCTGTTGTGGTCCGACACAGTCTTATAATTTATCTGTTGTAGTCAGACACAGTCTTATAATTTATCTGTTGTGGTCCGACACAGTCTTATAATTTATCTGTTGTAGTCAGACACAGTCTTATAATTTATCTGTTGTGGTCCGACACAGTCTTATAATTTATCTGTTGTAGTCCGACACAGTCTTATAATTTATCTGTTGTGGTCTGACACAGTCTTATAATTTATCTGTTGTAGTCAGACACAGTCTTATAATTTATCTGTTGTGGTCAGACATAGTCTTAGAATTTATCTGTTGTGGTCAGACACAGTCTTAGAATTTATCTGTTGTGGTCAGACACAGTCTTATAATTTATCTGTTGTGGTCAGACACGTCTTATAATTTATAATATGTCTTCAATTCAGGCACAGTATTGATATATAATTCATAGAAAATTTTCTTTTCCTGCATTACTGCTAGATATATTTCATCTTGTGGTACAAAAAATAATATATTTTAACTTGTGGCTTTTCCACTTGTAACAATATCAATTTTTCAAACACATGATGAACTATATCCAATATTATGACAAGAAGAGAAAGTACAACACACACATTGTAGATTTCAGATTGTCCATTCTGTACTGTAGTCGTGAACACAGGGGGCAAGGGATTAAGCAGATTTGGGTGTCCATTACATCTGGTGGGCACCCATGCCATATTGAGAGACTCTGTCATGGACTTTAATGCAGTCAAAGTAAGTTTAAGGGTAAATGTCACCGATTTTTGATTGCACCCACCACAGGAATTAACATACTAATCAAACAGATGTGAGAAACTCCAACGCTGTAAACATGACCATGGCAGGTGTCAATTTCATACCTGTGCAAACAGCAGCAACACTGTTTGTGGTATTTATCAGTGGTCTAGCTGGGCATACACACAAACAAATGTGTGTAACACTGAAAACCAGATTATAATCAATGATTACACAGCTTGCCTCTATTAAGCTTTTACTAGTCTCACCAAGCCATTGTAAACATCATTTATTATGCAGAAAATAATTCAGACTAAATAGATTTTGAACATGAAATTTTTACCCCATTTTTATCAAAAGCTGTTTTTTTTATCTTTACATTTTTCAAACTTTTAATTGGCACTATATAACTAGTATAGTACTGACATGCTGTTAAACCATATGCATACATAATACATGCTATCACAGGGCATAAAAGACATAAAACAATAAAAAGAACATTCTTTTCTACGATATCAAAGTAGAGGTACTATAACAAGATTTGTACCAGCCCTTGATAGTTGTTTTTCATGGACTTTTCAAGCAGTTTTTAAAGACTTCCATAAGTTTTCAAGGAGTACTTTTCGTGAGGAAATTGAACTTTCTCCATATATTACTTTGCACAAATGATGAAAACATAAAACTCCACATTACTAATTAGCGTGCCACTACAGCAAAAGGGATGCTACTCCATCTGGTAACTACCCATACCAACTGTCATTTGAGCCACCCAGTCTTTTGCCCATTTTATTTATTTATTATTTTTGGAAAATACATAAGCAACAAAAATTCGGACTTTAAAAAGTGATATATTTTATTTAGTTTAAACATCCTGTATTTTCTCACATGAATTCAAGGAGTTTGAGGGAAAATCCAAGGAGTTTTCAAAGCAACCCCTCAAATTCAAGGATTTTTCAAGGTTGTATGAAACACGTACGAGTTGATAAAAGCGATAGATTATTTTTGCTTTTTTTTCCTTCAAACTATTGTTCTTAAAATCTTCAGAAGCTATTATTACTGTACTCCCTTTGAAGCCAGATTTTACTGAGTTAAAGTCACAGGCTATGAGTAACCTTCATGTGACAACCAGTTTATGCATCAATAAGTACCTTGATTAGCCACTACAGCTTCATATATAAGTCCAGTCATCTAATTCCTATACTCATTTGCATGTACAATGCACAGTTAATCCGTTGAGGATAACCTATCATAATATACTATGTATAGATCTCTTGAGGGTAACCTATCATAATATACAATGTATAGACATCAATATGGAAGCACAGTTAATCTGTCAAGGGTAACCAATCATAATATACAATGTATAGATCTGTTGAGGGTAACCTATGATAATATACAATGTATAGATCTGTTGAGGGTAACCTATGATAATATACAATGTATAGATCTGTTGAGGATAACCTATCATAATATACAATGTATAGATCTGTTGAGGATAACCTATCATAATATACAATGTATAGATCTGTTGAGGGTAACCTATGATAATATACAATGTATAGATCTGTTGAGGGTAACCTATGATAATATACAATGTATAGATCTGTTGAGGATAACCTATCATAATATACAATGTATAGATCTGTTGAGGGTAACCTATGATAATATACAATGTATAGATCTGTTGAGGATAGCCTATGATAATATACAATGTATAGATCTGTTGAGGATAACCTATCATAATATACAATGTATAGATCTGTTGAGGGTAACTTATCATAATATACAATGTATAGACATCATTATGGAAAACTTACAGATGAATAAACATATATATTCCTACTTCCATGTGCACTGGGCAGAAGGGCCTTCTGTATAGGTTAGGATGTATCTAGCATGGAAGAGCTAAATACAAATACTTAAACCATGTCAACAAAGCATAACATGTAGCTCATAGTGACTTCTGTTGGTTGCATGGGTGTAGTATTAACAGAGATGCATACAATTAATATATGTTTCATAATTAAATATAAACTGAACTTAATGAAATGAACTTTTAAACATCAAATTCCAATAGCGACACTGAAGCATGAAATACTGGTCACAGAAACCTCTTTTTGCAATAAGGATGTAGTACTCATGAAGAGGCATTACCTCACCAAGTTTCATGATTCTTGGAAGGACAGTACGCATACAGCATAAAAATAACCCACATGTGGTCATTAGCTAAATGCGAAAATGTAAGCAAAGCCAGTAAAAGTTGAACAAGAGGCCTGATATCACTCACCTGGGTAGCTGACATATGTTAGTTTGTGAATGCAAAATCACACATGTACTGAAACTGTAGAGGGGTAAGAAAAACTTGGAGCACATAGCTGCTACACTGTATATTAATTTTAGTGTGATTTTTTCCTAGACTATATATATATAGGATCACTTTCTCCACATAAAATGGATGTCATTTATACAACCAGCATTGTCCTCTCGATCTCTCCTAACCCCTGGTGACCTGGCCCTAATATTCATAACTTAGAAACTGGTCATGCTCCATCCTTGAAGTATATACACTTACTTGTCATTACTAGGGGAGTTAATCCATGCATTCAGCATGGATTCCTGGGTCTGTCCTTACCCCCCTGTGGCCCTGCCCCTGGAGGCATAACTTGGAAACCGAGATCTGCACCCAAGGAAACTGCCTAGATCAACTACTGAACTTCTCTGGACTTTTATTTCAGGTCATGGGTTTCTTTGCTCTTAGTAATTAAATTTGGAAGTGTTTAGGGAGTAAAGGATATTGGGCTGTTATATATATTTCTTATTAAAAGCTAACAAATTCAAAATATACATTTAAACTAGTTCTTGCCATGATGCTTTTTGTCAAGTTTGATCAAATTCTGTAGAGTCTTTATTCGATGGTGGATTGGCATCATTTGAACAAATCTGAAAGACCCTAATGCCAGGATGCTTTCTGTCTAATATAGTCAAATTCTGTTGAATACTTTTTCAGAAGTTTATTTTTGGTAATGGCAGCCATATTTGATGTCAGATTGGCATCAGTTGTATAAATTTTAAAAACTGTCGTTCCAGGAAGCTTTCTGTCAAATCTGGTCAAATTCTGTTGAGCAATTTTTGAGAAGAAGTTGTTTAAATATTTATTAATTTTTAGTAATAGCATCCATATTTGATGGTGGATCAGCATCATTTGAACAAATCTGAAAGACAATTACCCAAGGATGCTTTCCATTAAATTTGGTCAAATTCTGTCATGCAGTTTTTCAAAAAAAGTCATTTAAAGGTTATTATATTTTTAGTAATGGTGGCCAAATTTGATGGCAGATTGGCATCATTTGAACAAATATTAAAAGACCTTCATGCATGGATGCTTTCTGTTCTCATATTTAGTGAAATTCTGTTGAGTGGTTTTTGAGAAGTCATTTAAATATTTATTTATTTTTAGTAATGGTGGCCATATATAACGGAAGATCGGCATCATCTGAACAAATTTTAATGACCTTTTTGCCAAAGTGCTGTTTGTAGAATTTGGTTAAGTCTGTTCAACAATATTTCAGAAGATGTTGTTTAAAGTTATATCTATTTTTCATAACAGCAGCCATACTTGATGGCAGATTAGCATCAAATGAACAGATTTTAAAGACGTTAATGCCAGGATGTTTTCTGTCAAATTTGGTAAGATTATGTTAAGTAGTTTTACAGAAGTCATTTACAGGTTTTTCTATTTTTAGTAACAGTGGTTATATTCGATGGTGGATCAGCATTAGTTGAACAAATGTGAAAGACCATCATGCCAGGATGCTTTCCATCAGGTCAAATTCCGTTCAGAGGTTTATGAGATGAAGTTGTTTAAATGTTTATCTATTTTTTTAGTAATGGCAGCCATATTTAATAGTGGATTGGCATTATCTGAACAAATAAATTTCGTTAAATTCTGCTGAGTGGTTTTTGAGAAGAAGTCATTTAAAACTTTTTTTATTTTAGTAACAGTGGCCAAATTTGATAGTGGACTGGCATCATCTGAACAATTTGAAGGAGCTTCATACCAGGATGCTTTCAAATTTGGTGAAATTCTGTTGGGTGGTTTTTGACAATAAGGTGTAAATCGCAATTGTGAATGGACGACAGACATGGCCAGGTGAGCTAGGTTATCGTCAGTCTTCTATTCTACACACGTATGATCTGTTCTACTAAATAACATGCACAAATTCACAGTTATAACTTCAAAGACTTTCAACCAATTTTCAGGAAATTTTCACTATGAATAAAAGATCTCTTTGTAAAAAAGTGGTTAAATTATTAAAACAGAATCTTTGATTTTAAAGAAATTGCTATGCTAATTATTAGGTGTGGTTATCTCTAATCTGGCAAACGTGACTTAGTAATTTGGGGCGACATACAAGGCATTATTGATAGAAACGATGTGTTAAGCTTTTGTGTAAAACAGTACAAGTTAAATAATAAAAAAAATAATAAAAAAGATATATTTCAATGCACTACTGACCGAAAAGAATTTCCAGGAATTCAAGAGAATACCATTCTTCCTTTTAACTGCTGAGTGTTGAATGTATATCTGATATTTTTCATCGAAAACAAGATTTTCAAATTAGCTGCTGTGGTGGCTGTATTGGATGCCAGACTGAAACCATTTTCATCTAGTACCCAGCAGATATCATTAGAAGTCTTTTGGTGAAAAGAAACCCATGTTAATATGACCATCCATTCAGGGGGAGTAGTGGCAGTAAGATTTTCAAGATGGTCGTCATGGCAGCCATATTGGATGTACGATTGGCACCATTTTCATTTAGGACCAACTAGGTATCATAAGAAGTCTATCTGTGAAAAGTTTGAAAACCCTATGTTGATATGGCCATCCGTTTGGAAGGAGTAGAGATAACAATATTTTCAAGATGGCCACCATGGTGGCCATATTGAGGGTCAGTTTACATTATTTTCATTTAGGGCCAACTAGACACAGAAAAAAACTCTTCTGATGAAAACTACAAGTCAAATTGACTTTGCATTTTAAAAAAAGTAGCAATAACAAGATTTTCAAGATGGCCACCATGGTGGCCATATTGGACATCACCTCAGCACCATTTTAATTTAGGACCAACGAGACATCTTAAGATGTCCTCTGGTATAAACCCCATGCTGATATGACTTTTTGTTCAGGTGGAGTAGAAATAACAAGACTTTCAAGGTGGCCACTGAGGCAGCCATACTGGATGTATGAGCAGCAAGATTCTCATTTAGGACCAACAAGACCATGGGATGAATGTGTGTGTAAATTTTCATGGCAATCCTCCAAGTAGTTTAGGAGGAGTAACGATAACCAACTTGTGCTAACAGATGGACTTATGACAGACAACAGGCGATGGACAACAGACCATCACCTAAACTCTTTAGAGACTTGATTTTACAGTAAATACAATAATACTGATTGTAGAAAGAATGTATTTTCATAACTAAGTTTTCATAATAGTAGGCATTTCAGTTGGATTTCAAAATATGATTATGATGAAGATCATTAATATAATCATCATCATCTTTATCATCATAATTTGGATATTTATAACCCTTTTACAGCTTATTATAATGAACTGATTTAATGTCACTTGACCTACTTGATGATGTATAATCATTTTTTAAAATTGCCAACAGTGTTTCATGTATAATGTAAAAAAAGTGCCTACCATCGTAAAGCTTCTTATAATCCCAAAGTCTACATGGATAGATGGAGAGATAGATAGATACGGCATATATAATAGATATGTAACTGGATGAATGGATGAAATGCATTAACAAAGAGATAAATAGATTGAGTAAATCTGATAGATGTAAAAATTCAATGAAGATAAAAGTGCTTTGTGAAACATGATACACTGTACTTCCTACACTACATAAGAGGAAATTTGTTATTCAGGGAAGTTACAAGTTACCAGTAGTAAGAATACATGTGCTTGTGTGTACATGTAAAGTCAACCAGCCTTTACAAGTGAAAGTCATTTTATAGGAGAAATTAATGTATTGTGGACAGATATTTTTTTTGTTTCGGTGTTTTATGGAACAGCAACACAAGTAAATTTGGTGCTGAGCCAATTGAAGTAAAGTACCTTATCAAGGAAACACCACAGTAGCTGACCGGGGCTTACCTGATGGAGGAATTTGAAACCGAACCCTTTCAGTAAGGAGTTCTGCTTGCTATCCACTGAACCACAGCGGTTCCTTGCCTACACATGGTTTGTACAGCCCCAGAGAGTTGTTTTTCAAGGAGTGTTCAAGGAGTAGCTTTTTCTTATGGAAATTGAACTTTCTACCTATGTTACTTTGTTTTTTGCTGTATAAATGGTTACAAAAGTAGAAAAGAAAAGAAAAAAATTAAAAAGTAATTAGCATGCCACTATAGCAAAGGGGTGCTACTCCATCTGGTAACTACCCATGTCATGTGTCATTTGATCCCCTCAATTTTATCCAAGTTTATTTATTTATTTATTCATTATTTTGGGAAAATATGTTTACAGCAAAAATTCTTTATTTAAAAAGTGATATATTTAAAGATTTTTTAGTGTTTTCTATACCTCAGATAAATTCAAGGAGTTTTGGGAAAAATTCAAGGAGATTTTCAACATTGGGTCTATTTTACATCCCTGAGACAGTGGGGTGGGGGGGGGGGAGAGAGAAGAGAGACAGCTTTTCATACACATACAGATGCATGTCCAGGAGAAAGTAACTCTGCTATTGCAATAAATCATCTTGTAATGTATCACTAATTCACAATTAATTTTTTTACTTATGTAGCAACTGCAATGAAAAATTCTTTTTTCAGCAGCACTTAAAAGACTTGTAGATAATGGATTCTACCAATCAAAAGAAATGATTACAATTATACTGGTTCACACATCCAATGCTATAATTATCAAAGCTTTTGCTTTGGATACTGAATTACTGATGATCACAGATTCTCAGTTACAAGATTTTAGATGACACCACATGACTGATTATCTGTTACTCAGAGATGACCAATGGGAAGACAGGTATATTTATTTGCTGACATATCAACTAGACATTAAATGTTAAGATCTGGGAGCGAATCAAGTTTCACTTGCATGTTATTGTAATTCTACACTTCAAATAACAGCTGAATAAGTTGACAGTATATATATTGTTAACTGTATATATGAACAAAATGCAACTGATTCCAATATAGTAATTCTTCTGTTTTATATTTTTGCTTAAATCAACATGCTCAGCATAGCAGATTGCAATAATCAAGAAGGGTAGCCCTGCCTATCAAGTACTGGAGAGAGAGAGAGAGAGAGAGAGAGAGAATGAGAAAGAGCTATCATACACAGAAAATAAACCCAACATGTCATTGGTAAAAGCTGGACTGTACTGGAAAATTATCAGGTTTGAAAACAACTAAGGACATGAATTATGTCAAATATACATAAAGTTTTAAATATGTCAATTTCATTCACAAATTTTTTTTTTATATTAAGTGTATTACTGAGAATGAGGTTTAACATTGAAAATACACATTAACTTAAAAAAAACTTGTCAAAACTGTCCAGAACTTACAAACTGGCCCAACCCTTTTTTCTGTACTGTGCACATGTATGTAATACCTTGAGGCATTTAATCCTGGATTAACACTGCTTTTAACTCTGATTTGGAGTTCATAGTTTGTTCAAGTGATTTTAAACTTAGTTTCAGTCCCCAAAGATTCAACACCATTTGGGTGATCACAGACTCTGTTTCCGTAATTTCATAATATTGGCTAAATTGCTAAATATGTTTTTCTACATTTCTTTAGCAACTATTTTAGTTTTGTATTCATACCAACTTCTTAAAAAGGTCTATCAGGTTAAAATATAATAACTTAGTGGAACACTAGCAACTTAACTGAAAATAAAATATTTGCTTGACATTTGGAAAGATAGTATTATGGTCTGTATCACATGGACTCGAAGAACATACTGTACCAAATGAAGTCGTATCTGCAATCAACTTCAAATAAGTATATACCTTGGACACCTACCAAAAATATTTAAATGATTAAGCTTGTTCTCATCACTTTCACCCTTCAAGTTAGTAATATTAAACTCGGTGAATGCCCAAACCAGCAGTTATAAGTATATTTTTTGACCCGTTAACAAAAGAATACAGCAGCGCGTGGTTAGTAGGATCATGCTACCAATAGTAAGCCCATGGTAAATCCAAAGACATGTCTACTATTCTGGCTCTTCATTTCTTGCTGCATACGTGAATATTTGGTGCAGAAGTGCTACACAGAGGATGGACTAAAGGATGTATCTCAGATATCGATAAGTGTATTTCATTGTGTGGGAACATGTTATGCAAAAGATTGTAAAGTGGCTGGCAGAATAAAAAAAGATCACTACAGTTTTCATATTCATTATGTTAATAACTGAATACTTACTTCATGCAATCATGTTCCAGATTGCTAAAACATCTTTCTTCTTGTATCAACCCTCTTATACTTACATGTGTTTTCATTTTTGTAAAGCAGAATCTCTCTCCCTCTCTCACTCTTATATCCACATAAGCAAACAGTAATTAAAATCACTATACCATTACACTTTTTATATTTTGGGAAGTACCTAAATATTCTCATACAATTCCATACTTGAAAATATTTATGCTTGACCTCTAGTAATACATGTGTTTTAATGTGATTTAGCGAGCGAGTCTTTGAATTTCAGTTGAAAAGTACCATGCAATGTGGTGGGTGACTATCATTACATAATTATATTGCCATAGCTTTCTGATAGGGGTAATAAAACTTAATCTATCCACTACCTGCCCCAATATGGACAGCCATGATGACCATTATACCAGATCTGTGGTGGACACTGCATGGGCAGATTAAATGTCGATCATGACAAAAAAATGTCCCAAAAATCCACGATCCATGTACTATACCCTCTATACACTGTTTCATGCAAACATGCTTGAAGTGATATATGAACCAAAGGACAGGTTTCATACATGGTTCACTGTGTGCAGTCATTTCAAGAACTACACAGGAAGAGTTTGGGTTCAAAGTCTTACATGGTTCACTCTATGCGATCATTTGCAGGAGTAAATGGGAAGAGTTTGGGTTTAAAGTCTTACATGGTTCACTCTATGCGATCATTTGCAGGAGTAGATGGGAAGTGTTGGGTTCAAAGTCTTACATGGTTCACTGCATGCAATCATTTGCAGGAGTAAATGGGAAGAGTTCAAAGTCTTACATGGTTCACTCACTGCATGTAATCATTTGCCGGAGTAAATGGGAAGAGTTCAAAGTCTTACATGGTTCACTGCATGTAATCATTTGCCGGAGTAAATGGGAAGAGTTCAAAGTCTTACATGGTTCACTGCATGTAATCATTTGCAGGAGTAAATGGGAAGAGTTCAAAGTCTTACATGGTTCACTGCATGTAATCATTTGCCGGAGTACTCAGGATGAGTTTGGGTTCAAAGTCTACATGGTTCACTGCATGTAATCAGGAGTACAAAGTCTTCCATGAGTGCTCTGATACATCCTGTTAAATTGCAGATACACAAAATACTTTCTGGTATTTCTTTCTCAACAACAAGAAATAGGCCACAAAAGAACACCATATACAATTTGTTCCGACTATATATTTCTGAGTATTCTTTAGTGTTATTTCAAGAAATGCAGCCGTTGGAAGAAAGCAATACTCGCCTGCACATATACTGACTTAAATATAAAATGTGTACATTTGCAAATGCCACCACTGTTGCTGACTATGGCACTGGGGGTATAGCATAAGCTCACCTGCACTTACTGCTGGTTAGCTAAATATGGATTTTTATGGTAAATTTATGATCTTTTGCATTTTTCTGAATTGTGTTTGTTTTTAGTAAAACTTATTAACATCCATAATTAAAGACTTTGAACCAACCTTTTAGGAAATAACCAAGAACATAATATTTACTGTTTTTATTGAATTTTATATGACTTCCTTGTTCATTTGAAGTTGACAACCTTGTTGTGATAGTGAATGTATGCATATATTAAAAATGTAAAATTTAGACCATCCCATGTATGTAGGTATGTGCCTTAATTGACCTGTAAAAAAAGGAGGAAGTGAAGAGTGGTAATTTGTTTCATACTACCATGACAAAGCAATATGTACGGATAAATTTAGCAAATAACAAGCACATGCGAAAAAAAACCCTACTTTATCATGCTCAAACTAAGAACTGATAAATACACTGTGTACATTACTCCCTTATTATAATGGTGTCCATGGGAGCCATGGAGTATACTGTCTTATAGTAAGACTGCCTTATAATGAAGTACATTATACATTACTCCCTCGTTATAATGGTATCCATGGGAGCCATGGAGTATACTGTCTTATAGTAAGACTGCCTTATAATGAAGTACATGATACATTACTCCCTCATTATAATGGTGTCCATGGGAGCCATGGAGTATACTGTCTTATAGTAAGACTGCCTTATAATGAAGTACATGATGCATTACTCCCTCATTATAATGCTGTATATGGGAGCCATAGAGTGTATTGCCTTATAGTGAGACTGCTTATAATGAAGTACATTCATATAATTTTACAGCCACTTAATGAAATGGAATCCATGACCATGAAATGGAATCCATGACCATACTCACCTAAAAACAAACTGTGTTATAATGAAGACCATATAGTCAGGGAGTGCTGTATGTCTGTAATACATGTACTACTGGGTGGGTGGGTGGGTGGGTGGGTATGTATGTATGTATGTATGTATGTATGTATGTATGTATGTATGTATGTATGTATGTATGTATGTATGTATGTATGTATTGTTCGTCCTTCAAGTTCGAAGATGACCATGACATCACTAACTGGTTTGGTTTCTGTGAGTACATGGTTTGGTTTGGTTTGGTTTCTGTGATCAGGCTAATTTGTGCTCTGAACTGTCTGTGGCACACTTGACAGGAGATGTTGCTTGAATTTGCTTGATCAATAGAGGATGTGCTGCAGTTCTGAGATTTATGCTACTCGTGCTTCTGCACTGCCTCTGCAGTTCTCCTCAGTTCAATGTCTGTAGCTCCAGAATGGATGAGACTCTGCCAAGTGGAGCGATCCTGCGTAAGATCTTTCCAAGACTCAAGGTCAATGTTGAAGTGTTTCAAGGATGACTTGAGGGAATCTTTGAAGCGTTTCTTCTGATCACATCGAGATCGCTTTCCCTCTTTCAGCTCACTGTAGATCTTCTTTGATAGTCGCTCTTCTGACATCCTGGTGATGTGGCCTGCCCATCTCAACTGTGATTTCATTAGCAGAGCGTGGATGCTTGGAATGCCTGCCCATGTGAGAACCTCAGTGTCTGGGATCCTGTCCTGCCATCTTATCCTCATCAGTTTCCTCAGGCAGCCCATGTAAAAATGGTTCAGCTTCTTGGCATGGCGTCTGTACACCATCCAGGTTTCACAAGCATACAGCAGGATTGGCAACACAATGGCTGTGTAGGCCTTAAATTTTGTTTGTAGCCTGATGCCTCTGTGCTCCCACACATTTGCAAGTAGTCTGCCAAAGGCCACACTTGCTTTAGCAATTCTGGTGTTGGTTTCATCATCGATGTGGACTGCATGTGACAGTGTGCTGCCAAGATAGGTGAATTTGTCCGCTGCCACGAGGGTTTGGCCATTTACTGTGATGGTAGGCTCTACATAAGGCTTTCTTGGTGCAGGTTGGTGCATCACCTCTGTCTTCTTGATACTGATTGTGTGACTGAAATTGTCACAAGCTGAAGAGAAATGGTCCATACTGTGTTGCATGTCACACTCAGATTTGGCATTCAGGGAACAGTCATCAGCAAGTAGGAGATCACGAACATTCACTTCCGGTAACTTCATCTTCGCCTGTAGTCTTTTCAGATTGAACAGTTTGCTGTCAGTCTGGTATCTGATGTTGACCCCAGTGTCTTAGTCACGGAAGGCATCAGTAAGCATCATGGCAGAGAACATCATACTGAAGAGGGTTGGGTCCAACACACAGCCTTGCTCGACTCCATTGGTGACTGGGAATGGTTCAGATGATCATTTTGCCATGATCTTCCAAAGGCCTCCATGGCTGACTGTGTCAAAGGCTTTTGTCAGGTTGATGAATGTCAGGTACAGGTTGGAGTTCTGTTCCTGGTATTTCTCGAGTTGACGAGCTGCAAACACCATATCTGTGGTCCCTCATCCTTTCCTGAAGCCACACCGACACTCTGGCAGGAGCCCTTGATCGATGTGATGCACAAGACAATTTAGCAGAATTCTGGCAAGGATTTTGCCGTCTATTGACAGCAAGGAGATGCCCCGATGGTTGTTGCAGGATTGTGTTGCCTTTTCACTTGTACAAGTGAACAATGGATGCATCCTTGTACTCCTGGGATATAGTTCCCTGAGTCCACATTGACTGGAAGAGTTAGTCAGTTTCTGTGCCACGTGCAAGCCTCCAGCTTTGTAGACTTCTGCTGGTATAGCATCTGCTCCAGGTGCTTTGCCGTTTGACAGCAGGTTTATTGCTTTCACAGTTTCAGTCAGCCCTGGAGAATCAGCAAGTGATATGTTGATTTCCACTTGGGATAGTCTATCAATTGCCTCCTCACTGATAGATGATTGTTGATTGAGGATGTTGTTGAAGTGTTTTGCCCATCTTTGAAGTATCTTTTCTTTGTCAGTGAGCAGCATGGCGCTGTCAGCACCCGGTATTGGAGATGTTCCTGATGACTATGAACCATAGATTGTCTTCAAAGCATCATAGAAGTTCTTCATGTCATTCCTGTCCTCATAGGACTGAATCTCATCTGCCTTACTGCTCAGTCATGAGTCTTGCAACTCTCTGAGTTTGCATTGGACAGTCCTCTTGATCTAGTTGAAGGCTGCCTTAGATGATGAAGTGCTGTCTTCTCAATAGGCCATCTGTAGTCTATGTTTCTCATTCATAAGTTTCTGTATGGCAGCATCGTTCTCATCACACCAAGCTTGATGTTTACGTGTGGTGGGACCGTGGGTTTTGGATGCAGTCTAGTACACAGATGTCTCTGAAGGACGCCCAGTTTTCCTCAACAAATGTCGGTTTCGTATGTATGTATGTATGTATGTATGTATGTATGTATGTATGTATGTATGTATGTATGTATGTATGTATGTATGTATGTATGTATGTACACCTCTCTCTTGATACTAGCAAGCAACAGGGTCCATAAACATCGACTGATGCATAAGCAAGGGAACGAGATAGTGAGAGAAACAAATTCTGGTGGGGCTGGTTCAAGTTACTTTGACAGATACATGAGAATTATAATCTCTTTTGTCCTATACAAATATTTGTATATCAGGGATATTAACATTAATGGATACTAAGCTCAGTTATTGTGTCAAAGGACCATTCAGTTCTCAACAGTTGTTAAGACAAAGCCAGTTTATCCACAGAGTAAGTACTTAATATGGTTTTTGTGAAAATGCTTGCAGGCATCGATGTAATAGTCCATTCACTCTTTTCACATTTGAATAGATGAGGATGTATCTCACTTACAATAAAACCCAATTAAAATATAAAATTAAAACACGAATTTCACTTAATAAGACTTCTTTAGCTGTTAATTATTTCATACAGTGTTGCCAACATCAGGCATTTAGCAACATTTTCATTGATTGATATTTCATTGTATATTGTTTTATTTACTGAAAAAATATTTTTGTTCTGGAAAATCTTACAAAATGTATGATTTCTCATTTTAACTTGCCAATTTCTGCACAATGACAGTCATTTTTGACAACAAAATGAATGACAAATTGAACTTTTATGGACCAGTTTCAATTGTGATTTTTTTAATGATAAGCAAACCTAAGTCTATTTTCTGGTCTTTTCTATAAGAAAAAATGGGATCCATACTTGCCATAATATTACAAGTGGGTTCATGAATTATCTGGGCATACTAAAACATGGGAGTGGTGTATGTATATGTAGGTATCAGGTATGTATAGTAATGTACAGGATGTACATGTACATAAATGTACCTATGTATATGAGTGTGTAAGTATATACAGTGTATGATTTATTTTCATGGATACAATAGAACCTGTCTCAAGAGACCACCCCTTCTGACAACAAAGAATGGTGTCTCAAGGCATGTTGTCTCTCATTACAGATCAGAACATGATATAATTGATTAATCAGTGCATTGAGAATGTGGTCTCTCAAGACAGTTGGTCTTCCATGGCAATGGTCTGACAAGACAGGTTTTAGTGTATTAACTTTTGCAGTTAGTGCAAGGTGATATTTTTGTTGCTGCTTAAATTTGTGTATTGTGTAAGGGATCCAACTGTTCCCACCAAATGTTTGGTTTTGAGTTTGACTGCACTGCAACACATGTAGGTTATATTGTGCCACGGCATGTTGAGTAAAATCCCCTGCCCAAGGAAGCTGATCTGGGCTGATCCAATGGTGGGAATTGATCCTGCACCCTTCTGGTTTGGTTTGGTGTTTTTTTATGGCACAGAAACACAAGTAGGTTACTTAGTGCAGATGCAATCAGAGTAAAGTGCCTTGACCAAGAACAAACCACAATTACTCCAGGGTATTAACTTTCCATGTACAAAGCACCTTGATGGAAAGCACATATTGCCAGATTTCCGGTCAGTCTAAACAATGACTAGGATAAAGAAGCCGATTCCATGCTATTGTAAGATGCCTAGTACCTTTTAAGATATCAAGAATATCACTTTCATATTGAGTAAATATTATTTCACATTTCAAAAATGAAATATTAGTATCATTCTCATTGACCAATATAATTTGTCCATGACTGACGTGTAACTGGGCACATTCTGCTTGTAGGATCTACAATAATGAGAAACGGCAGTGCCCAGGGCTGATCAAATTTCTTTTCATCCAACTGACCAGGACAAGTAGAGTCAGAAAATTCATTTGTCCCACCTACATTTTCACTTGTCTCAAAATTTCAATCACTTGCCTAGATTCGATGAGATGCATGCATTTTATTTCATAGAAAGAACAAAAGAAATGATATAAAATATATTTATTTCTTCAAAGAGCTTAATTTTTCAGTTTTCCATTGTCAAGGTATCTTATATACACTATTTCTGCAAAGAGCTTAATTTTTCAGTTTTCCATTGTCAAGGTATCTTATATACACTATTTCTGCAAAGAGCTTAATTTTTCAGTTTTCCATTGTCAAGGTATCTTATATACACTATTTCTGCAAAGAGCTTAATTTTTCAGTTTTCCATTGTCAAGGTATCTTATATACACTATTTCTGCAAAGAGCTTAATTTTTCAGTTTTCCATTGTCAAGGTATCTTATATACACTATTTCTGCAAAGAGCTTAATTTTTCAGTTTTCCATTGTCAAGGTATCTTATATACACTATTTCTGCAAAGAGCTTAATTTTTCAGTTTTCCATTGTCAAGGTATCTTATATACACTATTTCTGCAAAGAGCTTAATTTTTCAGTTTTCCATTGTCAAGGTATCTTATATACACTATTTCTGCAAAGAGCTTAATTTTTCAGTTTTCCATTGTCAAGGTATCTTATATACACTATTTCTGCAAAGAGCTTAATTTTTCAGTTTTCCATTGTCAAGGTATCTTATATACACTATTTCTGCAAAGAGCTTAATTTTTCAGTTTTCCATTGTCAAGGTATCTTATATACACTATTTCTGCAAAGAGCTTAATTTTTCAGTTTTCCATTGTCAAGGTATCTTATATACACTATTTCTGCAAAGAGCTTAATTTTTCAGTTTTCCATTGTCAAGGTATCTTATATACACTATTTCTTGCTATGAATCAGTAGCATCAGTACTTCCACCAGCAAGAATGGAAAGGAATTTACTGGAATTCAGACTTTCCCTAACTTCTTCTCTCAAGACTTGATCAATTGACAGAACAAAGTCTCATGCCCTGAGTCTGTTCTTGTAACTAACACCAAGTTCAACACTGTTCTTCTTCAGGAGTGCAGTTCTATATCAGAAAACGGTTTTCTGCATTGGTCTAGGGTGTAGGCTGTGTTAGAGAGAGATCTAAAAAAAATTTCTCATTTTATTTTCATTTAGCTTTAAATGGCTTCTGCACATGCTGGCTAGTGTCATGATTATACTGTGCTGTACATGCTGGCTAGTGTCATGCATATACTGTGCTGCACATGCTGGCTAGTGTCATGCATATACTGTGCTGCACATGCTGGCTAGTGTCATGCATATACTGTGCTGTACATGCTGGCTAGTGTCATGCATATACTGTGCTGCACATGCTGGCTAGTGTCATGCATATACTGTGCTGCACATGCTGGCTAGTGTCATGCATATACTGTGCTGCACATGCTGGCTAGTGTCAAATACTGTGCTGCACATGCTGGCTAGTGTCATGCATATACTGTGCTGTACAGACCTTATGAGGTCAATAACTGTCATGAAACTTGATTGGTTCAATCCCGAATCTGTCAGTTCCATGGACAAATACATTGGTTGAATTTCAACCCCTGCCAATTTGGGGTATTGTTTGCAATAACTGCAAAACAACTTTCCTTCAGTCTATGAATGTAAGCCATGGATAATTATCAACCCAATGTGACTGAACATTTCTGTGTCTCTAAGTGGTGTCATATTTGACATTTTTTGCTGCTACAGAGTCTGGCTTTTGTCTCTTTCCAAAATAGTTACCTCAGACTCAGTGACAGCCTCATGTTTAATCCACTCACTTTCACATGAATCTTACTTCTCCTAATCTTCTTTATTACCTTCCTTGTGAATCTTTTTTTAGCAAACTCATTTTATCCATGTACCGGTAGCAAAGAATACCTCGCTTGACAACTACTTCTAAAGTAATCATAACATACATTTTGTCGTTTAAATATAGACACAGACAGCTCCTTAATTGGTATAATTGTTTTGCTTCAAATGGAAGATCGCACATGGACAGTTGATATATAATCAATGAAAATATTAAAAAGTTGTTACTGTTATTTAATCAGTTCATAAAGGAAACTGACACTTATGTCGTTAAAGTGCCTTTCATTAATTTAATTGCAATGACTTGCTGGATTGAAATCAAAGGGTGGTCTTTTTGTGAGTATCTGGAGTAAGTAAACACAAAATAACAAAACCATTAAAAACATTGCTAAATATTCATATCGGATTTGTTTTGTTTGAAGTGTTGTGATTGGCTAATAATTTGGTTGCTTAGCCTAATATGCAGTAAAGTCGTAATAGAACGCATGCACATGCAACAGTTATCAATTACCACTTACTGTAGGTGTGATATATCACAGGATGTGAATGAATAAATGAAGAGAGGTAGAATCAAACTTTCAGCATGCCTGGAATGCATGAATGGCCAGATAAACGTAGATAAAGTGATTAAACTATGAAAATTAGCGCTTGCTGGACTTGCTTTAAAATAGGAAAAAAGCACTTGTCCCGTCTAGTGCCCTAGAAAATTTACTTGACCAAGTTTGAAAATAAATAGTCTGGGATATTGGGCTATGAGATTTGATCAGCCCTGGTATCTTAGAAACCTGAGACAATGTGCTTTCAAAATATTAATGCTATTCATTGAATGTTTTGTTGTTGAACATCCTTTTCCAATGGTAAATAATATAGCTCAAAGAGTTTTTTTTGTCAGTATTATCTGTAAATCAACATGATGCATTGCATAAATGCATGGTACATACAATTCTCATTAATTTCATTTTTTTTAATCACTCATACTGCAAGAAATGAACAAGCAAATTTTGTTCCCTGCCTATCACAGTGAATCTGACTATGACCATTAAGACAGAGCTGAAAAGTTATTGGGGAGACATCAAATGTAATCAAGTTTCACTGCCCCATCTTAAAGATCATTAGAGGAAAAGTGCAGAAAAGTGTACAAACTGATAAGTGACCTTGGCCTTGGAGATAAAACCATGACCATGCTACATGACATTCCATTCAAATGAAAAGCATAAGTATACCATGGTTCATCCCTTTACCTCAAACAGCTTTTATGATATAAAACATAAACAAAAGAAACCTTAAAATACTGAGCTGTGACCTTGACCTTAAGGATAGAACTTAAAATGTACAATGCATTACATCTTCTAGTGACAATATATAATTATACCAGGTTTCATCCATTTATCTTAAACAACTGTTAAGTTAGAAAACAGAAGGGCAAACGTGACTGAAAACTAAACTATTGACATGTGACCTTGACCTTGAACATAGGATCCCCAATGTGATTTATGATGCACCTTTAAGTGACGATATATATTTATACCAAGTTTGATCCCTTCCTTTCAAATGAATCTAAAATTACAGAGTGAAAAGGAAAGTGTGATAGAATAAGAATACTGTGAATAGTACATTTTACGCCTGACCTGTGTTTAATAGTCCTCTATGTAGATAACTGAAATATGTGTGCAAAAACCATTATTCTTCTTTCAGTCCAATTAACCATGACTTTTGACGTTTTGACCCGAAAACTGACATGTTTCTGTCTTACCGCAAGTACAAGCCATCCACAAAGTTTGGTCTAGGTCTGCTTATAGAACTAATGTTATTCTGCAGAAACCATTTTTTTCTTCTTCCACTCAGAGTGATCTTAGACATATTGATCCCAAATCCATTGGATTCTTTCTTACCCCAAGTGCAATCCACAAAGTTTGATCCAGGTCTGTATAAAGAACTAATGTTACTGCGTGGAAACCATTTTTAATCTTTCAGTCATAATTACCCTGACCTTTGCCCTTTTGACCCCAAAATCAAGATTTTTTTCCTTACCCTAAGTGCAAGTTATCCACAATATTTGGTAACTGTAGATGATGGAAAACTCAAGTTATTGTGCAGAAACCATTTTTCTTCTTTCAGTCAGTGACCTTGACTTTTGACCTTTTTGCCTTGAAATTGTTAGGGTTCTTTCTTACCCCAAGTGCAAGCCTGCAAGCCATCTATAAAGTTTAGTGACTGTAGATGGTGGAGAACTCAAGTTAACCCCAAAATCAATAGGGTTCTTTCTTTACCTCAAGTGCATGCCATCCACAACGTTTGGTAACTGTAGATGGTGGAGAGTTATTGTGTGGTTAAATGATAAATAATACAAAATAACAAAATAAAACAGTACAAAAATTACAACAATTATAACACCATGACACTGACCCTGAAGATAAGACCCCAATGTGGTATACAACACATCTGCTAATGGTCACATATATGTATACCAAGATTCATCACTTAAATTCAAACAGCTTTAAAGGTAAAGAGTAGAAAAAGTATGATAGAAACCATACAACCATATATACTGACCTTGAAGATAGGTCCCCAATGTGGTATGCAACACACCTTCTAGTGATGATGTATATGTATACAAAATTTTATCCCTTAATCTCAAATAGCTTTAAAGTTATAGGGTTAACCCTAACCCAAAAGCCAAACATACAAAATATAAATTCCAAATAATTTGTGAATAATATATGAAATGCCATAAAAAAACATGTACCATATATGCAATAACATATAAATAACAAATGTTATAGGCACATTAACATGGCAATACTAGTAAGTGTTAAACTTTACTTCACTGAACATATCAAATTTACTTCCAAATATTTCAGAATTTCAAATGTGGCAAAATTCCTAGAAATGATTCTCTGCGAACAAATTTATAAACTTAGACATGTTTTTTTTTATTTACATGAAATGCTTTCTTATTGGAGCAAAATCAATATTAGAAAAAACACACTTATATTAAAAAAAACAATTATAATTGTGAACAGAAATTCTGATCATTAATTACAACATTGCACATGTCTTATGGAATCCTGCAAATTGTACATTTCTTTATCAATATTTTTCATATTTTTACTTCAGCTATAAATTAAAAATTATTCATTTTAATCCCTTAAGGTATATTATTTTGCTAATTTAATTAAATTGTTCTATTGAAATTTATGCATATTTAAAATGTACTTTTTTAGTATCTAGTTTTCATAAATTTTGGAAGGGAAAGAACTCTATTAACTACAAACCAGTGATTCTCAATAGTCAATATCATGGGTTACTTCCCTTGCTTTAATTTAGAAGAGAGGGAGAAAGAGAGTAAAAAAGAGAACAGGTTGTTTGAATTGCATATGATTTAAGAACTATTTTTTCTAGCAGTGCTGAATTTCATTAATATGTGCTTTTTGCTCATAATAAAACTTATTGGACATTTTAATGCTTCAAGTCTATTTCCAAATTTACTCAAAATGGGATAAAAATAGTCTCTAAAGTGGTAAAAAGTTCAGCCAATCAGATGTAAGATCAACTGATTAATCTGTGTGATCTCATTCATTATCGAACCCATTAGACATCTCGATTATATAAGACTATATTCCAGGTTTTATCAAAATCTTATCAGAAATATGGCCTCCACAATGGTAACAAGCTCAGCCAGTCAGATGCAATAATATACGTGGGTCTTGTTAATTACTGAACTCATCCAATAGCTTGATGATATAAACTCATATTTCCAGTTTGATCAAACACAGATCAGAAACATGGCTTCCAGAACGGCAACAAGCTTAGCCAATCAGATGCAAAATCACCTCAATAATATTTATGTATCTCGCAAATTATCATTATTTGTCTGAGATCCTGATGTTATAAGTATATATTGAAAGTTTGATTAAAACTGGATCAGAAATACTGACTCCAGAATGGTAACAAGCTCAGGCAATTAGATGCAAGATAATCTCATTAATCTGTGTAGATCTTGCTGATTATTGAACTTGTTGGAGATCTCGATGATATAAGCCTAAATTCCAAGTTTAGTCAAAATCAGATCAGAAATATCTCGTCCAGAGTGATAACAAGCTCAGCCAATCAGATGCAAACTCTCCTAATTAATATGAACAGATCTTGCTCATATTTGAACTTGTCCTAAATATTGATGATATAATCCTATATTCCAGATTTGATCAAAATTGGACCAAAAACATTGCTTCCTGAGTGGTAAATGAACGGATGACAGACATATGATTATACCATAAGCTCACTAGGCCTTATGGCCTGGTGAACTTAATAATCATTGGAGTGTAAAAAAAGTAGTTCACTGTGATATGCTTTAGCAAATAGAGCATATAATCCCTCAAGTTTCAGGACTGTATATGCAACAGTGGCAGAGAAATGGACACAATGAACAAACTTAATGCTGGCACATATGCTACTGCTGCTGACACTGATGCTATCAGCAAAAGATACCTATGTCTTGCCTATACTTTGCAGGTGAGGCACTTACAGTTGGATTTATCTGCCTATACTTTGCAGGTGAGATACTTACAGTTGGATTTATCTGCATTTGGAAAAGATAAGAAGACCAGGATTTAGGGTTTGAATCTGAGAGACTCCCTCATGATCCTGGATATATCACATACCGGTATATGCTGTCACTGCTACTTACTTTCATCCTGACAGGACATGTAGAATGCCGTCCATACTGCACCAGAGAAAATCTCACTGGGAAGTGGGAACTCATGTCTAATGTAGAAGATAGATCCCAGGAAACTGTATGCATGTCTGTAGATGTCCTGTCATGAGAAATGTATCAAGACTATCACACTGTAACACTGTATGTGTACATGTATGCATGTCTATAGATGTGCTGTCATGAGAAATGTATCAGGGCTAAGACACTGTAACATTATATCTGTACATGATAGATGCAAAATTGTAAAAAAAAAGCATAACAGTCAATGGATAGAGATACAAAAAGTGTTTTTCTGGTAATTTTGTTTTAAGCAAAACTGTCCATTTCAAGCCTTTAAATATGATGCCTAGGGTCTTAATTTACAAAAAAATCCTACAAATACCCAAATATGAAATAATTTTTTTTTTTTAAATCAATAAAATCCACACATACTATGATTTTCCAAGGCTAATTACATAGATAGTGATTTTGTTCTATGGTAACAGGATTTTCAAGTATTTTATGAAAATAGCATTTATTAATTCTAAATGGAATTTGAGAATTCATATGTCAACAATTTGCATAAACAGTCGTTCGCCCTTTGAACAAATTATGATTGTGATAGTAACAAAGATACTGAAGTCAAAGTCCATGAGTGATCTGTTTCATCATCATTTGAAAATGTTGGAATGTGGATGAAGATGCATTCAAGAAAGATTATAAAAACAGATGATCTTCCACGAGTCCTCATTTCAAATGAAATTCATGAAACAAGGCGAATAATTTGTGTCATCTTCAAGTCGCCTTTGGAATAAACACAAATGTAGGATTCCATTTATCGTATGATGAAAAATATTGATTTTGTTTTATGAAACTGTTAGTGAAATGACTGATATTTATTGGAATGCCTCATTTGTTACACCATTGTCTTAGATGATGTCACGTCATTTGTGATGCCACGAGGTGTTATTATACATGTTACATACAGAAAAATTAAGATCTGGGCATACTAACCTAAATAACACAGTAGTTGTGTGATAAAGTCAACCCAGCCTTACAAGTCTGAGAGAGAGAGAGAGAGAGAGAGAGAGAAAGAATAAAAAGTGTGAGAGAGATCATGTAAAAAGTGTGGGAAAGAACATGACACACACCTGGAACCAGTTGCCAATGGTGACACCTCTTGGGGTGGGGCGGAGACACAAACTATAGTAGACACTGGGGTCAGGTCGCCCCAAGGCGATGGCTGCAAGGGCCAGAAATTCATTCTCTGTCACATGCAGATTACGATGCCAGTTGAGCAGCAGGAAGTAACGCAAGATATACACAATGAAACCATTCTTTCTTCCATATCTTTCAAACCAATTGCAACCAGAACCTATAATGATATCATGGGCAAATAAAATGAGAGTAGCCTCAGCTCACAAAGCAAGCAAAGACTCAATAGAATTAAATTTAAGATTAAAGAACAAACTACTTACAGAACAAAATAAAATGTTTCTGTACATTATGTGTATATTTATGAATAAAAATTACAAGACAACAGTGGTGTAGCAACTGCCCAAGGTGGGGGGGGGGGGGGAGAGGCCCCAGGCTCAGAGGGGGGCCAAAATTTCCATCAAACATGCACAATTTTATTGGGAGGGGGTCCAAGAATTAAGTTTTGCTGGGAGGCCCAGAATTTTTTGTTATGCCTCTGCAAGAGAGGTGATAGATTTTAAAGTTTCATGAAAGTCAATAAAACTAGAGGAATGGTAAGCAATATGCCCATGTTAATATAACCCTATCTCTTCCACATCCCATCCCCACCCAATGATGGAGATGAGTTTATAGTCAAAGAAAGGGCATACTATTCTGAAAATAGTGTGAATACAATGATTGGTTAACATACATATCTTCTTACATAACAATAATATGTACTAAGTTTTACAGCAATTCGCTTAAACCTGCAAGACTAGTTGCATTCACAAAATTCTGTCATATACTGAATCCAGTTGTAAGTCAAAATGGGAATTACTGTTACAAAAATCATGTGAGCACAAAGACTGGTCAATATGTGCATCTTTAGCTGATAAACATAATATGTACCAAGTTTCACAGTGATCCATATAAATAACTGCAAGACCAGTTGCGTTCATAATATTCTGTCATACACTACATACAGTTCAAGTCAAACTGATCAATAACTCTAACAAAAATTGCAGGAGCACAGCAGGAATAGTTTTATTCACAAGATTCTGTCATATGCTGCCTTCAGCTGCAGGACAACAAGGGCAGTAAGTCTAAAAAAAATTGTGGGAGGTCAGAAATTAGTTCATAGGTGCATCCTGAAATATGACTATAACATGTGCATTCATTTCATGGCAATCCACTAAAAACTGAGACAAGTTGTGTTCACAAGATTATGTCATATACAACATCATACTTTAAGTCAAAAAGGGCAATTGCAGGAGCCCTTTTTGACTTTCAGCATGATGTAGTATATAACAGAAATCTTGTGAACACAACTATTCTTGGTTTTTATTGGATTGCCATGAAATGAATGCAACAGAATAATAATAATAATAATAATAATAATAATAATAATAATAATAATAATAATGAGGACTTAATACAGCACTTAATCTGAATAAGCTCTAAGTGCTTTACAATATTAGTTAACACAAGTGTATAGAATGAAGAGAACAGGTCCAAGAACAGACCCCTGTCGAATACCAAAACATAGATCAACTGGGCTGGAATGTTTTTCATTTATGGACACAATTTGTGTCCTGTCGACTAAGTATGACTTGAACCATAGTAAGGCTGTATTGCAAATGCCAAATACATGCTGGAGACGGTGAAGTAATATATCATGGTCTATTGTGTCAAATGCTGCAGACAAGACAAGGAGGGTGAGGACTGTAATCTTTCCACTATCCAAAGCAGAGAGGTCATTAACTACTTTCAGAAGGTCAGTTTTGATGCTGTGGTGAGGGCGATATGCAGACTGTAAATTGCTAAAAAGACTATGTAAATTCAGATTGGGACTGAACAACTTTTTCTAAGATTTTTTATATGAATGGGAGGTTAGAAACAGGGCGGTAGTTTTTAAAATCATTAGGGTCAAGTGTTGGTTTCTTCAACAGAGGCTTTATAATGGCAATTTTGACAAATGAATGGAATTCCCAGGATGAGAGAGAAGTATTAATAACATAGGTTAGTGAAGGTAATATTAAATCTAAGCACTCAAGCAGCAGTGAGGTCGGAATCAGATCAAGTTCACATGACTCTGGCGCACTCTTCATCAGGATTGTTGTAAGAAATCCGTAGAGACAGGCTCACATGACTTTGGAGCATTCTTCATCAGGACTGTATGTAAGGAATCCATAGAGACAGGCTCAAATGTTGTTAAAAGGTTGCCTTTGAAATTCCGTATCACAACTGCGTGGTGATGATGAGCTGATCTCTAATGGTTTGCACTTTGTCATGGAAGAAATTTGCAAACAGGTCCAGAAGTTCAACTGGGGAGAAAGTTATTGGAAGTGATGTACATTTGTTCCTTGACATTAGCTTGTCAGTAATATCGAAAAGCTCTTTGCAGTTGGAGCTTTCAGTGATCTAAGTACTGAAATAGGTTGATTTCACTGCATGAAATATGTTTGTGACATTCTTCTTAGTGGCTTCATAGATTTGCATATGAATAGTAAGACTGGATGAAAGCCAAATCCTCTCAGCTTTATGGCGTTCTCTTTAAGCAGTGAGAAGCTGGTCCCTAACATTACTATACCATGGAGAACACTTCTGAATGGATACTCTGCACTTGGTTGCTGGGGCATGTTTGTCACGCAATGGTTGCTGGGGCATGTTTGTCACGCAATGAACGCAAGCACTCAGGTCCGGATTAAAACCTTTAGAGGCCCTAAGCACTGAAAAGATTATGGTGCCCCCCCCCCCATGTAATTCAAAATAAAAATAATACTTAACTGTAATTTCTCATTTTTTTTGGTGCCCCTACTTTGCTGGTGCCCTAAGCACGTGCTTAGTCTGCCTATTGGGTAATCCAGCACTGCAAGCACTTATCAAGTTGTTCTGCAGTAGGAGGTAACAAAGTTGTTATGTTTGCTTGGATGTCATGCATTAGTAGGGTTCTATTAATCATATGGAGGTTTCTCTTAGTAACAAACAAAGATGGAGGATGGAGGTTTAGGAACTGATAGCATATGACATAAAAGATACTGGTAAAGCATGTAAAATCCTTAAAACATTTGGCCATCATAACATTTTTTCATTGATTTCACATCATAATATTTCGGTCTCACAAGAATGTGTCCACAGGCAGTGGACACTGGTAGGATATGTACTCATGTTGAGGTTTAACCTTCAGGAGGTATGCACGAGTCAGGTATGTGTGTCTGATATGCGATCAGCACAATACCACCTCATCTCTGCAATTTGTTCCATACGAGGGATGCCACTCTCCAATAGTGGGTATAACATTCTGAAGTTCGTGGAGTTTTCATTCCACATATTTTGCCAAGCATGAACAACATACTGATTTATATTAAAATCAATATATGGAATCTTCCATTTGGAAAAAAGGGTGACCGCAGGGCAGATTTGGCTGCTTTATCTGACATTTCATTACCCTTTATACAAATTTGACTAGAGAGCTAACAGATACCTTTTCCAGACTGGATAAGCAGATCATGTTTTAGTAAATATGGGATATTAATTGCTTGTCTGATTTAAAGTTTAGGAAAGCTTTCAGCGTGGAAAAGGAATCTGAAAAGATGATGAAACTTGTGTTTTGGGAGGTTTCAATGCATTGAAAGATCTGAGTATGGCTGTAATTTCAGCGGTAAAATTGCAGTCTTTATCTATTGACTTGCTTGAGTTGGTGCCAAGGGGTGTTGCAATGGCAGCTCCGACCTTGTCTTCATCTTTAAACCCATCTGTATACAGGGACATATGGCCATGATGAGAAGCTCAGATTTCATTGAATTTATTCTGAAAAATGAGTGGATTTGTTGATGACTTTTTGAATTGAAAAAGATTAAATATAATCGGGGGGGGGGGGGGTTGATATAAACCAAGGTGGTGATTTTGGAACATAGAATTATGCAGTAATTCCAACATTGAGTTTTGCTGTTTCTAAGTGATGATGAATTTGCATGCAAAATGGTGGAATGAAATTTAGTTTCTGCGAGTACAAGGTTTGGTATTTGGATCTAAAGATTACATCATATGTGTTATTAAATGGATTTGAAGATAGTTTGCTAGTATACTGAAGAGCCAATTTTGTTCATATGAGAGAAAGTGATTGTTCATTTGAGATAAAGTGATTGTTCATATGAGAGAAAGTGATGGTTCATTTGAGATAAAGTGATTGTTCATTTGAGATAAAGTGATTGTTCATTTGAGATAAAGTGATTGTTCATTTGCCTCAACACAGGTTTTCTGAAAGGGAAGTTCTAAATGCACCCAGACAAAGACTAAGTCTCTGTGTATCAGATGAAGCATCTGCAGGTAATATTTTCATGCTGATCCATGTATAATCAAGCCATAATCAAGTTTATAACTGGAGCAAGACCTTCCAATCTGCTTCCCAATCTGTGTGTGTTGCAACTCATATTAAATCATGGGCTTTTTTATATTTGTTCCTGGTGTATCTAACATGTGGAAGGAAAGTTAGTAACATGTGGAAGGTATTTTTAGTTCACGGTCAAAACTAAGTGCTAAAAATACAGTTTCCTCCACAACTGGAATAAGATAACTGTCATAATCAGAATTCTGGGTCATCATGAAGTTGATGTAATCAGCAGAAGTGCATACAAATAGTTTTAGATTAAGAAAATTTTAACCCGTTTTCTTTTGCCCATTTCTGAACTCTGTTTAAGCTTATCTGCAGTTGACTTCAATAGTATGCATACTCTTTGATCTATAACAGATCAAAAAGCCATAGATGTATAATGAGCAGTCAGTTCCTGCATTAAGGTATTTAACTATCCTCTTAATTTTGATATTGAATAAGATGAATGACAATATGCTGCACTGAGGTACACCCATATCATGAGAATAGTATTCAGAAAATGTGCTGCCTACCTAACTCTGAAATTCATATCTTTCAAAGATACAAAATTAGGTAAGTGGCTCCTTAGGTTGAATCACCTATTCATTATGCTGTACTTCTATGTAGTGACATAAGCTTTCTCTAAGTTGCAAAAGATGGTAACTATATGTTCTTTCTTTATGAAATTTTCTTGGATAGATGCTGCAAATCTGACAAGATGGTCTACTGTGCTTCTCTGGCATCAGAATCCACACTATATGTCCAATAGTAATTTGTTGGACTTGAGATACCAGAAGGAAGTCTATCATTCATGGTTTTGCAAATACAGCTTGTTAGTGATACGGGCCAATAGTTGGAAGGGTCGATATGGTCCTTTCCAGGTTTAGGTATGGGTATCACATAGGGGTGAAACGATGCGTTGTTACTTTTGCCATATTGATACACGTATCGATACAAGAGTTGAAGAATCAATACAAAACGATACTTACCCTATAGAAGTTACTTTAATCTTCAGCAGTCATGAATAATTATTAGTCGTTTACCTTTTTATTCTTTAAACTGAGAATTTATCTGAGACGACCATTGCAAGCACAGGCACTAATGTTTGTCAGTAAAAAAGAAAAAAAAACTGTTGAAAACACCCACTCACCTGTTGCAAATTAACACAAGGTTACGTGGTTCGAAATGTGTCCCCCCCCTTCACCGATTACATGCTAATTATTTTATCCCATCAGCATGTTCAGCCACTGATAATATATATCAACGTAAAGGAGACTTTCCAAATTTGTTCCCCATTTATAATTTAAGTACTTTACTGATCATTCAATAACTACTTTTACACGAAGTTTCTCTGTTGCTTCGTATCTTGTCTATATGGATCAAATTTAAAGGCTACACTTCCATTGTGTCACTCAGTGAAATATGTTACATTAAATTCTGATTGGTGGTTATTGTTTGTTACAGTTCAGGGTAAACAATAATCACCAATCAGAATTGACTGCAGCTTATTCACTGCGTGACACACCGGAAGTATTGGCATCCAAACTCGATCCAGTTAGATACAAAGCAACAGAGAAACTTCGTTCAAAATGGTTATTAAATGATCTGTAAATTACTAAAGTCGTACATGGAGAACAAGTTTGGAATGTTTCCTTTTACGTTGATATAGGTAATCAGTGACTAAATGTGCCAATAGAATAAATAAAATCAGCACAGAATCAGTAAGGAGGCAGATTTCAAACTGTGTAGGTTTGTCACCTTGTGTTAATTTTGTATAGAAGGGGAGTGGGCATTGTCAATGGTTTTCCTTTTCACTAACATAAACGAGTGCCTGCAGCCGTGGCAGTTGTTTTACATCTGCAGGAAGTACAATGTGATAGATTTTGGTTGTTAGTCATCTCCACTCCCACACCTGGACTTGCTCTAAATAAGATTTTCCTTGCAGGTGGAAATTGCACTGTTTCTTCTGTGTTGAAGATAACACCATCATGTCTTTCAAATTTAAGTGAAGGCATGAAATTGATAATAAGATGTTTTAAAAGCATTCATGTGGTGCAAAACAAAGGGTGTGGTTACCAAGACGAGTCCTGGATTCGATCAAATGGAGTAGCCTCAAATGGCCAAAATGACTGAATTAAAATCACTAACATCTAATATGTAGTCTGTTTGGATGTTCTTTTTTTTATCTTGTCAAGGATGAAAATGGCATATGAACAGATGCAAAATCTATGTCTGTCTGTAATCTGCATACTAGAAATACAACCAATATGTCAACACATATAAAACAGCACAACCCTACCACTGACAGACCTTCTAAAGATGAAAAGACCATCAAGTTGATATGTGTATCGATAATGTATCGTATCGTAGGCTGTGTATCGTGAATGTATTGATACGCTGCTGAGGTGTATGGTTTCACTCCTAGTATCACAGTTGCTTCTTGCTATGACTGTGGAAAGTTGCTAGTTTCCCCAATTTTATTGAAAATGTTGAGCAGTATATATTGAGAGACAGATCTAACCAGTTTCTTGGTATCTTACTGGTGCCAATGGTTTGCTGCTCTTGTCATGGGTTGGATTTGACTGGGATTTGACATGTAGCAGTTGAGTTCTTATATGCTATACTGTAACAATGACTAATTTGATCTGCTTTACTCTGTTTGGGTGACTTTGAACTTGATCTTGCCTTCTGGCCTTGTAATGTGTGTCTGGGTACACAGAGCATTTGTGGCAGCTTTCTTTTCCACTTTAGCCATGATTACATAGGATTTGCTGTGTGTGTCAAGTGGAGCTGTGGCTTCCACAAATTTTCTGGCCTCAGGCAAACTTATGTCTTTCTTTTGCTTCACACGTTGGATCTCTTTCTCTTGTTTTACTCAGGGCAGTCTCTAGGGTACGACAAATGGTCTCCTTGGCAATCTGCACAAGAGATTTTCTCAGTAAAGGATGATCCATAAGACCCTCCTGCCTGCATCTGGGGTAGACTGGTTTCCTCTTGGCAGCCATGTTTCTGTCGGTTAAAGCACCGCAAAGAATTAGGAATCAAAGGGTCAACTGCAATGTTTAAGAAACCCTGCTTTGATCAGTGAAGGTAAAGTGGCACAGACAAATGTTAGAATGTAATTGCTTCTATGAATCTAGCTGCCATATTGGCAAATGCTGATTCATTTCTCCTGTGATACATTCTGAGATCTGAGATTTTTGAGCATCTCAGTCTCACTGCAGCCACCCAAATCTCCAGATCATACTACTCTAGATGAGTTGAGAGATTTGTGTGGAAATACCTTAATTGGTATCTCCATGAATCATTTAGCGAGCTGGAGGGGCTCAGTGGTTAGTGTGCCAGACTCACGACCGAAAGGGTGCAGGTTAGAATCCTACCACCAGACCATCCTGGGTCACCTACCGTGGTGTGTCCTTGGACAAGGCACTTTACTCCAATTGCCTTGGCACTAAATAACCTACTTGTGTTGATGTGCCGTAAAGCACCAAGCCAAACCAAAAACGAATCATTTATAGCAATGCAGATTGTCTGAGTGAGCTTTGCAGCAACACTCAACAAGTAATTGACCTGAGCTAAGTTTTTTCACATACTTTGGCTCTCCAGCCAAACTCTGAAGTGCCTTAGAACCACAAAAATTGATAGCTTGGTTACCTTCTGATTCTCAACACTGGATTCAATGATGAGAAATTATGGACAATTGGATGAGTTTCCTCCTCTGAGTCATTGGTTGAATTATTCCTGTTCCTTTTGAGACCATGTCTCACACTATTGGTTAAAGCTTTGTTGTATTTTCCCATAATGACTTACTAAAACATTCAGCAACTGTGCTACCCACCCACCTCAAGGCCCAACAAGGGACAGAGATTTACGCTAATTTATTGCATTTCTCATATCAGGGCTACACAGAGTGATATAGTCGAGCAAAGAACAAATGGAAGTCAACTGACCCTTGCCACTGCCTTCAGAGGCTATATTTTGTAAGATTCCAAGAACAATGGTAACCTTTTAAATGTATGGAGAACAGTGAAACTGAACGTCTTTAACACAGCCCCTGAATCTTGGCATGACTAGCTCTAGCATTATCGGACCAGGCCCTTCTGACCACCTGTCAAACTGAAGTTGTGGCTGAAGTAATGTGTTGCACTGAAGTAGCAAACATCAGCTGCTCATCTACTCAACTACACGGATCCTCTCCTCCAACAACACTGGATGCAACCCATGGCAAAAAGGTTGCATCCACTCAGTCACCTCTTACAACATGCAGCGAAGATGTATTGGACCAATTCTACAACCCTGAACAAACGGGGGCTCAGCAATACAAACTTACCTGATTGGTTAATGCAGAACAATAGAGATCTGCATTGGTAGATAATGCTCATTAAAAGAGACTTACAAAATAGACTTACATGGGTTATTAGAGTTCATTAAAAGAGACTTACAAAATAGACTTACATGGGTTATTAGAGTTCAGCAAAAGAGACTTACAAAATAGACTTACATGGGTTATTAGAGTTCAGCAAAAGAGACTTACAAAATAGACTTACATGGGTTATTAGAGTTCAGCAAAAGAAACTTATCATGAGGGTTAAAGTTCAACAATATACAATATTATATTAACCTGGACGTTAATACTTAACTATATTCATTAGGTGGGTGATGGAGGGGAGGGGATGTTAGTCCCCAGCAGTAGAGACTCACCTAGGAAGTTATTGGCCTCAAGCAGAGGTTTACAGTGATGTGTGCATGTGTTAATGCTGAACAAGTTTGTCTCACAGATTGGGGTATACGTTACACTCAAAAATTGAGATTTACCCGAGGTTTTACATTCTCAACAGTAGACACTTACCTGGGGGATTAATGCCTGCATTTTGAGTTGGTCCAATCTCCATGTGGGACATGATGTTGTGAAAATGTCGCAGGTTCTGGAAAATCTTCTGCTCGTTGATGCGATGGATGGGGGGAATTCCGTCATCTTCAGCTGCCAACACCTAAAACAAGACTTAACTGATTGATTTCATTATCAATATAGTATTAATCCAGCAAGCAACCTGAGGCTAATGTTTCTGTCAAATTTATCCCTGTTAAAGTAATGTCAGGAATATTGTGACATCCTCCATCTTAATGTCTGTCTATTTGTCTGTCCACTACCCTATCACCTAAACTACTAGGTTTATTTTCACCAAACTTGGTGTTTTATTTGTCCATATGGCATCCATTTGCAAGAGGGGTGTTATTTTTGGTTCCCTTCCCCTAAGGGTCCTTCTGAGGGGGGCAAAGATCAAATGTACTTTAATTTTAAGTACAGTGGCATAGATGAATATTGTTTTACAAATTGCATGTATATACAATCACAGCAGGAAGACAAATTATATATGTTAAAGATTTCAGGTTATGACTTCTGAGTCATCATCAGGAGAGTGTGTGTGTGTGTGTGTGTGTGATATAAACATGATGCCTAATTGAGCCTGAGGTCACTTGTCTGGCTGACATCTGCCTAATAGCCAAATGCAATAGCAGATAGCCAAGAAACTTGAGTCATTAAAATGCTTTTTTAAAACATTTCTTCCAATGCTGTTGGTTGCATATGTAACGAAAAGAACTGTTCCAAGGTTTCTAGAGTTTTTGAATCTTCATTCACATTTGATAATACTGAAAGACCTCTATGCCAAAACAGCTTTCTGTTAAAGTTTGTCTAATTCTGTTTTTTAGATATAGTTTTGTAAATGTTTTTCTTTTTTTAGTAGCTGCAGCCATCTGCATCATTCATAAAAATTTTATAGACCTTCAAGTTAGGACATTTTCTTTAAAATTTGGTCAAATTCTGTTCAGCGTTATTATGTAGACAATGTTATAAAACATGTTTCTATTTTTAGTAACAGCAAACATAGATTGGCATCATTATACAAACTTAAAAGCCTTTAATGCCAGAATGCTGTCATGTTTTTCAAATTCTGCGGAGCGATTCCGGAGAAGAAGACATTTAAAGTTTTTGTTATTTCTAGTAATGGCAACCATATTTGATGGAGGATCAGCATCATTTTGTATAAACTTGAAAGTTTTCTATACCAGGATGCTTTCTTTAAATTTGGTCACATTCTGAGAAGTTTCTGAGAAAAAGTCATTTAATAATGTTTCTACTTTTATTAATGGCAGCCATATTTGATGGCAGACTGGCATCATTGATATAAAATTGAAAACCCTCTATGTCAGGCTTAGAATTTAACAAAAATCTCTTTGTAGCTATCAGACTAGTACATTTCAGGCCTGGAAGTTAACATAAATTTCTATATACTATAGTCAAAAGGAAAAGTACATTGAGAAATTTACATGTATTGTTGAATCTTCACCAGTCCTTCCCACAAAACAATATCAGACACAAAGAGATTAACTAGCCATTGGAATATTGAAATTCTGAAAACTACTAGCCCAAGAGAAAATTTACTAGCCTCGGGCTAGTGGACTACCATTAGTTTTTAGCCCTGGCTTTATGAAGATAAACAAAGCTACACAAAAAATTCCACTGATATCCAACGGTCCAAAGTAAAGTTTCGCTGCAGAAACCAAAGTGTAGAAGGACAGGAAATTAGACACTATGACTTTTCTAAATCATAATATTTAAAGCTTGAAATTAAATGTATCTGTGGTTTTGTTGATAAAAAAGATGTATGGCACAATGAGTTAAAATCCAACAATCACTGGTAAAGTTATGCTGTGGAAACAAAGTTTAGGAGGATGGGTGATCAAGAACTATAACTCCTGTTCTGGAAATTTAACTGAACTAAGGTCTCATCAATATAAAGATACATGCCAAAAGTAGGAAGACGGGCAAACCGGGGCCATAAGTCCTGTAAATGATATAGTGAAATGCTGGAAACTGGACCAATGAACTTTTACAAGGTCTCATCAATAAAATGCTGCAGACCAAACCTGGTTACAATCCAACGATGCTGGCTAAAGTTATACTGAGGAAACCAAATTTAGTAGATGCAATCGGGGGCCATAGCTCCTGTAAATTATGTTGTAGAATGCTGGAGACTGAACTTGTCTGAGGTCTTAAAAAATTAAAACTGCAGACCATATCTGGTTGAAATCTAACTATTCCCAGTAAAGTTATCTTGTGGAAATTACAATGCTACCAGACAGATGGATGAATGGACAGACAGACAGCAGAAAGATGGATGGACATGATTACTATGAGCTCTGCTGATTTGGTTGAGCAGGGCCGTGCTTACTTGTAAAAAGAAACAAGGATTCTACAGAACACTGTGGCTCATGATGTTATGCTGACAGAGCTTTCAACTTTAAACCGTGATATTATAGCTTCACTTAAATACAGTCACTGACTGTGTAGTTATATCAGTTTTTAAAAACTTTACACAGAATCTGAACATCTATGTCCATAAAGCACACAATCTGTTTATTATATGAAAGGAAATTATAAATACAACATACACAGGGTTCTCCATAGGATATTTAAAAATCCAGTCCAGGACTCCTTCTTTGAAAAAAGTTGCAGTCCCAGCCCTAAAAATAGGAGTCCCAATAGCAATACTTTTTTTTCTCCTTGCAATACTTCAGAACATTATGGATGTATTGTTGGGTTACCAATATATAAGTAATCATATTGCTAATGCTCATTTATTGTGAAATATTTAGTATTACAGTTATTGAATGAAAAACTACGGTAATTGAGAACAGATAATTGTGATTGTTTGTGATGTTACAACTATAACAATAACCAATCGCTTTACCTTGCCATTCTTTATTTTTGTCAAGGAAGAGATTACATTTTCTTTTCTATAATAATTTATTTAATTGGCCTAATTCCATTTCAAAACAATAAATTTGCTAAGACACTGAAAGAAGAAAAAATGACCAAATTCCATTAACTTTTTACATTGCATCTTTAAGCAACACAGCACATCATACTACATTCACTTTTTTTTCTTAAACGTTAAGGTTTAAATGTCCTTCTTGGTCATTACACCGTATTTTGGCCATATGACTTCATATGAGCACAGCAGAAACTATACACTGCAATTAATTCTAACTGATTGGAGTTCCTAGATAAGTCCCAAAATCTTGGCACTATTTTTCCAAATACCGTATATTATAAAATGCAAGTTTTCCAAACACTGTGGAAGGATTTAACACACGATGGATTCAAAGTGTGCTGAGTGATGCTTATCACAACAGGGTGTCAAAGCACAAGTACATGTAATTATTCTTTTGATCAAGCAATCATTATGCACGGGCAATTGATTAACAGGTGTTTTAATCTCCTTGTCTGCTAAGACTGAACCTATGTGGCTTCACTTAAATCCCTTTACAATCACTTCAACTTCATTTGCTAGTCTCACACTACATGGTTGATCATTGCTTTGTAGAAACAGATGAAATAAAAGTTTGCTGACAAAAAAAAAGAAAAAAAGAATTGCATACTGCAGACTCTGCTGTTGGAATTTTCATGCTTCCAAAATGAAAAGTATGTGTACATTTACGTGGATTTTGGCGTACCCGAGAATTGCATACTGCAGACTCTGCTGTTGGAATTTTCATGCTTCCAAAATGAAAAGTATGTGTACATTTACGTGGATTTTGGCGTACCCGAGAATTGCATACTGCAGACTCTGCTGTTGGAATTTTCATGCTTCCAAAATGAAAAGTATGTGTACATTTACGTGGATTTTGGCATACCCGAGAACCCTGACACACTTACCCCTGCTTTCCTGAGTGTTTCATATGGGCTTCTCCCATACTCATTAACAAGATTTTCCTGTCGTGGGAGAACAATGCGGTAAATGTAGGATCTTAACTCTGCCAAAGCACACTCTACACTTGGCTGTCCCAATGCAGTGTCTTCCAAGAGCATTCGGTGCCAGTAGAAGTTATTATGCATGCTTATTATAGTTGATGGAAGTGTCCCCTTGGTAATTCGTTCCTGAATGAGTTGAGAGAAGTAGCCTTTCTTTGGTGGTTGGTCGGGGCCAGCTTCCAGTTTGTAAAAGCTCCGACTGTGATACACTGCTGCTCTGAAGGCTGGATCATTAGCCTACAGTGATAAATTTAAGAATTTATCTGATGAAACTATGCTGAAAGAGGAGAATAAAATTACTATAAAAAAAAAGAAAGAAGAAAATGAAGTACAAAAATTTCAAGGTTTCATTTAAAATACCTGCATTTTGAGCTGTAGACAAAAGCAAACAGAAACCATTTATTAAATTTAGGAAATTTTTTTAAAAAAATCATCCATATTTTCCAAGCTTTACTTCTGTGACAAATATCCAACAAGAAGTAAAATCAATAAGGCCAGAGCCTGTTTGTGGCGCACATGTTCAAGTGAAAAAAGCCAAACCAAAACCTTTAACGATGATGCCATTGCTGCTGGCATTTTGAGGGTAAAATAAAGACCACTTGCTTTTCCATTAACATGGGCTCATCAACAACAGAAGAGGCCAATGGAAGCAATTAGGCTTTCTTAATGAGATAGATTTACTAGAATTTTTCAAGTGGTCACTAAATTATTACTGAAAAATACTGACATGTTCGATAATCTAGTGTACCAGAAAAGGGCTGCACTATGATTTTTACAGTTCCAGATCTGGCCCCTGTACAACTTTAGTCAGTACCCATTATTAACTAGTATTTTCTTTTATAACTCCACTCAATCTCTGAAATTTTTATTTAACAATAAAATTACTTAAGTATGCATTACAGCATGTGTTGTTTTTTTTGAACTGTAGTTCCAAACCTCATTTATGCAACCTCAAAAGTACGTTATACTAGCTGCGCAATCAGCGACTTCAAGTCAAAAATCTTCAGACACCAGCACAAGGCTCCAAATTTTGAATTGCCAGATATGTTGCTTTTATTGAAATGGAATACCATCTAAAAATTCCCCATGTTTGTGCTAAAAAAACACATGTGAGATTATTTTTTTAAAATTTACTTAATCTTCAAAATTAAAGTGCATGGAGCCACCAGTATAGTAATATCCAAGAACTAAAATTTCTAGGTGAGTTTTAGCATCTGCTTTCCTCCCATGTGGCATGCTGGGATCTAGACATATGCACTCATAATAGATATAAGGTTGGACCAAAGTATGGAGTATGTGTGCAGTTATTAAGGCATGTGCAGGTATTATGTTGAATATAGTCTGAATTTGTATATGATTTTATGTACTGAATTCTTAAAACTACCTATGTGTCCAAACTGTATTAGTGCAAAGTCTAACAAACTGACAATAAAAACATATAATGAATTCATTTATTTTTGTAGGCATAACATTTTGGAGTTTTGCAAATAATGACATTTTCGTCGATATTTAAATTAATGAGAAAAATGGTCCTATTGTCAAAAATTGATACCCCATGAACAACAGTGAATTCACAGTAAAAACCATTATTTATACCCAATAGAATCAAAGTACTAAAAGTACTGATGACTTGGAGGGTTAAATGGATACTAATTTACATAAGATCAAATGGAAGAATATAACTACAAAAATATTTTTACAAAAAGAGATTGATCTTGGTTTGGTGTTTTATGGCACAGTAACACAAATACTGTAGATTATTAAGTGCAAAGGCAATTGGAGTAAAGTGTCTTGCCCAAGGGCACACCACAATAACCTGGTCAATAAAATGATAGGATTCAAACCAGAACCCTTTCAGTCACAAGACTAGCACTCTAACAATATGTGGAAGGGCACAGTGTGCCAATTCTACATGCCCACACCCAAAAGAATGGTAAACATGACCTACTGTCAAAAATTGATAGCCCTTGAATAATAGTGAATCCACAGTAAAAATTTATACTAAATACAACAAAAATTAACCTGTAATTCAATCATATTTTGAGTATGCAATAATTGAGTGACAAATGGTTTATAGTTTCTACTCATCAATTCCTCCCTGCCCCCAAAGTAAAGACGAGAGACTGAAGTAAAAATGTGGTATTTAAAAAAAGGGGGGGGGGCACTTTCTAGAATAAAAGAATGGTAGCTTATGTAAATACTATTGATATGAGTGAGTGATATAATTTTCAAATTGTTTTTACCATGGCCTCTGCCAGCACTGGATGGTTCTGGATATTTTTGTAGTGGCGTATCCAACCCACTACATTCTCTATTCCCTGCCGCCCTCGAATGTCTAGCTGAGGCTTCAGGTTTTGCATAGAGTGACCAGTGAAATCATTTCCAACGACAATACTCATCTCCACAAGTATATTATGGTTCCCCACCTGCAAAAAAACCCAAAAAATGCAAGAGGTCCTGGTGTGCTTGAGATCACATACCTGGTTGACCTCTACCTCTACTGTACCTAAAAGTCAAATGCAGCGGACAGTTGGCTAAGAAATCTAGGTTAGTACAGTAGTTTCTGATATTTAAAGGGTTTTCTATTTTTTAGTCATAATGGCAGTCAGGTTGGATGGTGGATCAGCATCATTTGTGCAAATCTGAAAGGTCCTTTTATTAGTATTCTGTCAAATTTTTGTCAAATTCTGTTGAGCAGAAGTATTTCAAAGCTTTTTTTTTTTAGTAATGGCAGACATGGATCTACATTATTTGTACAAATATAAAAGGCCTTCAAAACAGGATACTTTTCTTTTAAATTTAATCAAATTTTGTTCAGCTGTTTTTAGAAGAAGTTGTTTGAATGTTTTTCTATTTATAGTAATAGTGGCCATATTGGATGGTGGATCAGCATCATTTGTACAAATCTGAAAGAATGGTTTCTGGCAAAGTTGTCCAAATTCTGTTCAGTGGTTTTTAAAAAGAGTGTTTAAAGGTTTTTCTTTTATCAGTACTGGCAGCTATACTTAATGGCAGATTGGCATCATTTGTACAAACTTGAAAGGCCTTCATGGAAAGATATCCTTTGTCATATTTGGTTTGAAATCGGTCCAGTAGTTTTTGAGCCGAAGTTGAGAACAGCAATTGTTGATGGATGACAAATGACGGAATATGGACGACACACACTGGATGCAGGACAATACCATAAAGTAACTTGGAATTATGGCCAAGTGAGCTAAAAAAAAACCATGATGATTCTGAAGAAAAAAGATATTATTAAAATGCATTAGTGAGTTTACTCACATACAGCATGTAAACCCAGATCTGCTGCCATAAGGAGGCACCAACAGATCTGGGTCTGCACTGTTTCATGTTTGATGGCATATAATTTTTGATCTGCTAATGCCTCATTATGTGGGTCTTAGAATCTGACCTGCCGATGCCCCATTATGTGGATCTAAACCGTTTCATGTGAGGTATCATAGAATCTGATCTGCTGATGCCTCATTATGTGGGTCAGTGCTGTTTCATGTGAGGTGGCATAAAATCTGATGCCTCATTATGTGGGTCTGTGCTGTTTCATGTGATATGGCATAGAATATGATGCCTCATTATGTGGGTCTGTGCTGTTTCATGTGAGGTGGCATAAAATATGATGCCTCATTATGTGGGTCTCTGGTGTTTCATGTGAGGTGGCATAAAATATGATGCCTCATTATGTGGGTCTCTGGTGTTTCATGTGAGGTGGCATAAAATATGATGCCTCATTATGTGGGTCTCTGGTGTTTCATGTGAGGTGGCATAGAATCTGAGCTGCTGTTGCCTCATTTATGTGGGTATAATCTGTTAACCACTGAGTGTGCATTAGCATTAAATATTACTTGAATTTGTAGTGAAAAATATTTGTGTGGAAGATTGTTTTGGCAGTGGTTGACAAGCCTGCAGCCTGATCTGCCACAGTAATATTTTTTCACTACAAATTCAATAATCTGTTTATATATTAAAACACTATTATGTATGACCATTATTTAAATAATGCTACAACATATAAATTCATGTTACCATCCTCAAGAAATTTAATTTAAAAGACCCCATCCATCATAAATTCTCAACAGATGAATCCCATTTATGCTTAAGTCTTTATCATGTCGTAAAATGTGGTAACATAAATGGAACTGTAATGTTGTGATGCCAGTAAAGTTTTCATGCCAGCAAAAATACTTGCACATCTTGCTTTGAAAATGAAACATCCAAATTTCTGTGAGCTATCATGCATTACTGTTATTTAAACACATTCTTTTGATTAAATTAAGAGATCTCTGGTTTTTAGAACAAAAATCAACTCTAGATTGTACCTAAATATGTGTTTCTGTTATTTCAAGTGGCATTTTTACCTATTTTAGCCATTTGATTTACTTGTCAGTGAAATTTAAATAGAGATGGTAACTTCTGGTTATCCTGCCATCATTGTCTTTGGACACAATGTTTTCTCTCAACGAAAGTAGTGCTATGTCAAAGGTTTGGCAATGGTACATGCAAAGGTTTGGCAATGGTACATGCAAAGGTTTGGCAATGGTACATGCAAATGTTTGGCAATGGTACATACATGCAAAGGTTTGGCAATGGTACATGCAAAGGTTTGGCTAAAATAGGACTTTCTCTATGTTCAATATGGGAAAATATTGAATAATTACAGCAATGCAAAATGAATAAGAATTGGTTTAAAGTATATAATAATGAAAAATATGGTGCAAGTGGTTTGGTATTCATCTAGGATCTCTATGGAGTCTATTACTATTTATCTATGCTTGGGATAGTTTTCCATCTGTAGTCCTTCATATGTAATAATGGAAAATACGGAGCAAGTGGTTTTGTATTAGTCTAGGATCACTATGGAGTCTAGTACTGTTTTCCATCTGTAGTTCTTCATATGTAATAATGGAAAATATGGAGCAAGTGGTTTTGTATTAGTCTAGGATCACTGTGGAGTCTAGTACTGTTTTCCATCTGTAGTCCTTCATATGTAATAATGGAAAATATGGAGCAAGTGGTTTTGTATTAGTCTAGGATCACTGTGGAGTCTAGTACTGTTTTCCATCTGTAGTTCTTCATATGTAATAATGGAAAATATGGAGCAAGTGGTTTTGTATTAGTCTAGGATCACTGTGGAGTCTATTACTGTTTTCCATCTGTAGTCCTTCATATGTAATAATGGAAAATATGGAGCAAGTGGTTTTGTATTAAGCTAGGATCACTGTGGAGTCTATTACTGTTTTCCATCTGTAGTCCTTCATATGTAATAATGGAAAATATGGAGCAAGTGGTTTTGTATTAGTCTAGGATCACTGTGGAACCTATTAGTATTTTCCATCTGTAGTCATTCATATGTAATAATGGAAAATATGGAGCAAGTGGTTTTGTATTAGTCTAGGATTACTGATCACTGTGGAGTCTATTACTGTTTTCCATCTGTAGTCCTTCATATGTAATAATGGAAAATATGGAGTAAGTGGTTTTGTATTAGTCTAGGATCACTGTGAAGTCTATTAGTATTTTCCATCTGTAGTCAGTCCTTCATATGTAAACAGTGGTGTAACTATATATCCATCTCTAGCATTTTTGTAAAATGGGGGGGGGGGGGGGGGGGTAAATTTTATTGGGGGTAGTCTTTATATGAGAACAGTATCTATGAGCAGACTGTTATATAAGTTATAGTATGCTTGAACAAATGTGTGTGATAATAACTTTTAATGAAAAAACAAAACTTACAGTTGTTGATCTTCATTATCTGCACAGCAGCACTGATCATGTGTTATAACAATGGCACTACATTGCATGCATACGAACTACATACTGATCATGTGTTATAACAATGGCACTACATTGCATGCATACGAACTGCATGTAACAGCAGCACTGATCATGTGTTATAACAATGGCACTACACTACATGCATACGAACTGCATACTGATCATGTGTTATAACAATGGCACTACATTGCATGCATATGAACTGCATGTAAAAGCAGCACTAATCATGTGTTATAACAATGGCACTACATTGCATGCATACAAACTGCATACTGATCATGTGTTATAACAATGGCACTACAATGCATGCATACAAACTGCATGTAACAGCACTGATCATGTGTTATAACAATGGCACTACTTTGCCTGCATATGAACTGCATGTAACAGCAGCACTGATCATGTGTCATAACAATGGCACTACACTACATGCATATGAACTGCATACTGATCATGTGTTATAACAATGGCACTACACTACATGCATACGAACTGCATACTGATCATGTGTTATAACAATGGCACTACATTGCATGCATATGAACTGCATGTAACAGCAGAACTAATCATGTGTTATAACAATGGCACTACATTGCATGCATACAAACTGCATGTAACAGCACTGATCATGTGTTATAACAATGGCACTACACTGCATGCATACGAACTGCATGTAACAGCAGAGACATTACCACCAAATACTGAAAACTTCATGTCTGCCATTGTTCAACCTCACCAAGCGCAGTTGGCAAAATGCTTGCAATAACTGAATAATCAATGAAAGTGTCTCAGTGCTTCATTGTAAAAGGTCACTATGAAAGCACTTAATTATTGTGTTTGATCTAGAAGTCCACTGTCACATGCCATCGACAACAATCCGCTATGCTTCATTTTCACTCGTGGCTGCCAGCAACAAGATTTCCTCATTTTTCATGAATAAACAAAAATATGTCATCAGCAACACAATGTAACAATCTCTTACACATCAGTGAAAATGCCCATTTTATTGATCAATAAGTGACTGTGTTTGGTAGAGAAATTTTGATTGGTTCATTCAAACAGCATAAAAAGTCATGTTAGGTCAACATTGCTAGAAAATTTTACTCATACTTGGTGTGATTGGTTAAGCTGGTTTATGCATTCATGAGAAACAAGGAAATCTTATCACAGGCAGTCACGGGTGATAAGAAAGCATAGCGGATTTTCATATGTGGCTTCCGATGATGCTAAAAGTCAAGTACTTACATGATCAGATTGAGCTTTGTTAATATTAATGAATATTACAGATTTTGTTATGCTCATATCAACCTGACTTCACGATTCTTGTGTGCTTGCTCATTCTTAAGGTAAGCCTGTTTATTCAATTTAGGGTGGATTTGCATAATTGTACATCCTGGAGAAAACGCTGGTCTATCCAGCCATTCCTTACTCTCTCCATTTATGTACCTCTCTTTCTATCTAGATTTATCCATGCAAAGAGTGATCAATCGTATATTGCCATACATGGTTATGTGTATGGATTGAAAAGAAACATGGATAACAGATTGATCAATAAAAAGGAAATAGATTGACATTGATTTAGGGAAGTTGATATACCTGAAGATATCACTATACATGTATATATACTATTCCAACAATTCAGTTTTACAAATTTACCACATCCATATGTTTTATGCTTGATACTTTGGACTCAAGCTTCAAGAATATGTGATGTAAATTACATACAAGACCATACGTTTTATACTTGATACCTTGGACTCAAGCTTCAAGAATATGTGATGTAAATTACATACAAGACCATATGTTTTATACTTGATACTTTGGACTCATGCTTAAAGAATATGTCATGTACATTACATACAAGAGACTCCCTTTTTGTCAAGCCCACCTTTTATTTACCTAGAAAGTAAAAAACTTTAACAATGAACTAAAGTAACTTTAACATTTATCTTAATCAAGGGTGTCGACAGACAGACATACGCACACAGATACCAATGTGGTTGCTTTGTTAAGCTTGTACCAATGTGGGCTTGACAAAAACTATGAAAAACAAGCAAGTGACTTGTCTAAATTGACTAAAATAATAAATTATGGAGAACTGAATAGTATTTATTTGATTAATAGGCAAGCTTTTAACCCACTACAGTAAAATGTTGATGATCCAGACTCATCAATAGGTATGTATTTTATAGAGATAACTGTATAAATTGTGTATACTTACACCGAGCATGCTCATAACTTTCGTTGTGGCTATGACTCCCACTACGAGGCGAAGAGGTTTTTCTGGTAATTCTGTTATACCTAGCTGTAAGTCTTTGTGTATATCGAACAGTTCATTGGGAATAAATCGACAGTCTTTGAAGACACAGAAGTCTGAGTCATTGCTTATAATGGCATAAGCTTTCTTCCGTTCCTGTAACGCTTTTGCGATCACAACATCTGCCTCTCCTGCAACAGTCGGTACAATCTCACATCCAAGGGCTGCAAGCGTGTTATATAATTGTATTTCTAGTAGAACTGGCCGAACCTTGCATGATTCCTCCGACAGATTCTGAATAACTGTCCGACCCTGACATACATCAAGCACAGCCTGTAACTGCTTAAGGTCTTGTTCATGTCTCTGAATCCATGTGTCTAATTTTTGTCTTGTAGCTTCATCGGAACTTCCTTTAGTGCCATCAATGTAGAAAACAAGGCTTATATCAAGGGATTTTAGATCCTGGACAAGTTTTGTAATATATTTGTCCAAGCTAGCGTATTCTCCTCCACTCAGAAAAATATAAGGATTGCTCTTAAGCTTCTGAATGCTGCATAAAAAACTTTTGTAAATTAGGTGCTCAAAAGAATAGAAATCAACGAGAAGTTCGATTCCATTCTGCTTGGCAGCAATCTCTACCAAATCTACGGTCTCTGAACACTCATCTTGTCTATGAAGACAACAGCTTAATAGGCCCCGTATTCCCATTTCTGGCAGTTACAATCTGAAAATAGATGTGTATATATATTAATAACTGTCTTACTGTATTCCTACTTTATCTGAAAATTTTCCCTCTTCACATCTAAAGGATAAGATCAATGCCTGAAGACAAACCCATTCCCAACTTTATATAAACATTGTAGCAAAGAAAGGAAATCGCAAAATATAAACCCTTTTCTGACTTTTGACCAATGTTTGTGTTATGTACCTGGTTATTGTGTTGACTGATTACATGTGTGCAGTGTTCTTCCCAGGCCAATAAGCTGTATTGGTTCCACAACAGCTTCATGTCAATTTGATGTTTGTGTTATGTACCCAATCATGCTGGTGATTGATTATATATATATATATATATATATATATATATATACGTGTGCAGTGTTTGCCCCGGGCAATAAGCAAGCTGTATCGGTTCCGCTACAGCTTCCTGTCAACTGAATATCTGTATTACGTACCCAATCATGCTGGTGATTGATTATATATATATATACATGTGTGCAGTGTTCTCCCCAGGCCAATAAACTGTACTGGTTCCTGGTTCCACTACAGCTTCATGTCAACTGAATGTCTGTATTACGTACCCAATCATGCTGGTGATTGATTATATATATAAACACATGTGTGCAGTGTTCTCCCCAGGCCAATAAACTGTACTGGTTCCAATACAGCTTCATGTCAACTCGATGTCTGCAGATTACTCTTCCTAGCCCTGCTACATCTTCTTAACAGGCACCGATATAAATTGTCTAAACAATTTACTACTCAGTACTTTCCCATTATCAGCAAGATTACTATTTACACTGCCCAGTTGATGCTTTGTGTGATGATTGTATCAGGTATCTGTCAAAATACATGATTGCACCATGTGTGTCAGCTGAGGCAAGTGGCCCAATGTTTTGATTGGAATTAACATGAAAAAGTCAAAATTTAAAGTGGTATTTCTGGTTCTGCATAAGACACTGCAATGTTTCTTTTCCAATTTGGTTAATAATAATAATTCACTACAGAACCTAAAATGAAAAAATAAATAAATGCAGCCTAGAATGCATCTTTACTCAATGACCTTCACACATGAATTCATACCCAGATATGGTCTCAAAAAGCAAAGGAACAACTGCTGTTCCTTTACTTACATAATTATTGAGAAATAGATAATCTCCTGAGAGTTTATCGGGAGTCTGACAACATGTACTTTGGATTTCACACTAACTGTCACGAAATATTGTAAAGGGAGGTCACTTATACTGAAGATGTGTGTATAAAGAGATTTACATGTAACTTGCATCTCCGTTTGAATACAAATGCATTGTGAAACCAGAGAAAATGGGGTGTGGATGAATGAAGAGAAAGACAAAATAAACAAGTCCCTCGAGGGGGCTGATGCTCTACTGTCTGAAAATATTTCCAGGAATTCAAGATAAGACCTTTTTTTCCTTTTGAACTGCATGCTCAGTGTTAAAACCATCTCTGATATTTTTGAGCAAAAGATTTTCTAACTAGCTGTTGCGGTGGCCATATTGGATATAAGAGCACCATTTTCATTTAGGACAAAAACATCATTAAAAGACTTTTGGTGAAAACCCCATGAAAATATGACCATCCATACAGGAGTAGCAATAACAAGATTTTCAAGATGGCCATTGTGGCAGCCATATTGATATTAGATTGGTACCATTTTGCATTTAGGACCAACTAGATGTCATAAGATGTATTTTGTTGCCAACCCTGTGTAACTACGACCATTAATTCTGGAGGAATATCGATTATAAGATTTTCAAGATGGCCACCAGTGACCATACTGAATGTATACTCACTTAAAAATATCCATTACTAAGAAAAAGTCTTGATCCCAATGAACCCTTTCATGCACTATATAACATGGTCACATGACTAGTCATTCGGATCCCACCCTGGGTCATTATGGACCAGAGTAATTATTGCTTAAATTTACACAACCACTGACATTTATATTCTCCAAATGACTGAAACAATTCTAAAATATTCTTATTTGTCAACATTATAATAGATGTGTCAACATTTGCTCAGTTTTTTAATTATTGAGTTTAATTCTTCACTGCTCTTCACAGTTCCCATATCTTCTGCCGTCCACTGTGGTAGTGCTGTGACATCATCTAAGTCAATCATGAAAAGAACTAATATGTCCAATGGGAGGGATACAGTTTAAAATATCAAAATTTTCTACAATATGACATTCTTATATTTCTTCATTTTTGTCAAGATTTTTGGCTGTGAAAAATGTCCTTTTGTTTCTTGAAATAAAGGTGTTTACAGTTTTACACCGTGTGAAACTACACACTTGATAATTGTGTTTCACTGGCACAGCATTGGCGAAGAAGAAAAGTAAATAAGTAAAACTGATAGCAGAAAGACAAAATTAAATGACTGGAATAATATGAAAAAAAAAAAAAAATATGAGAAAGGAAGATTCAAACTGCATTTTTTGACCGATACTCCTAATTTTCTTTGTAACGAGCCCCTGTGCTGAACACTATTAAGCCAAACGAGGGGTCTTCTCGACTTTACCAGTCCAAAATTAAATTATGCAAGTAAATACATCATGCTAATCGTAAATGGTGCCTTGGCATGTATAATCATCAATGAAAGCCATGAAGTTTTGTTTATGCGCCGTATTTTATACAATCCACAATTAGAGTAGGCTAAAATCTAGTGGAGTCGTTTTCTTCCGACAACCGTAGCAGACAAGATTGGCATTAGTTAACTTGTACAATAGATCAATCACGACTTAATCTCATTCTTCTCTTCTGCCGTTTCATAGATCTCAAAGCAACTGTACTTTCATGTTCAGTCATGTGTACCTAATTCATTTCACATACCAATTTATCAGACAATAACAGTGATTGCAGTAAGTGTACACATTCACCGAGTTTGCGGTTTGAAGGTAGACTGAAGTACCGAAACGAAATAAAAGAACCAAAGAAAACCGTAACGAACCGGAAAAGACTAAAACTAGACCCAACACGAAAACACGGAACTAATTCGCTTACAAATAAGCTAATGTATGTAAATTGTTCTTGGAAAATATACTTTATGTACTAAATCAAAGCTGTTCTTTGTTTAAAAGGTCTTTTGATCATATGCAAATATGAATGAAATTAATTGCAAGGTCATCAGTGATCTAAGAGTAACATTGACTTCATATATTTACTGTATATTTATATTCTTCTCTGTTATACAAGTAACACGTTCGACTAATTACTGGCATTCTTACTTGCATATACCAACAAATTATTAGTTAAACTCTCACAGAGTAGACAACATAAACGTGACTTTAAATTATTTTCGTGTAGTTATCTGAAAGCAATATATTTCACTTCGGTTTGTCTTTGGTTTGGTTTTTGTTCTGGTTTGTTTTGGTTCATTTCGGCTATTCGGTCTGCCCCCGCATGGAAGGTAAGCAACGTAACAAAATGATGAAATGGAAAAAAAAAAAAAAAAAAAAAAAAAGGAAAATTTCAAATAGAGAAAGAAAAGCTAAAATCAATGCTCAGTTAAAACAAATGAAGCACAAACGAAACAGTCGTTCACCCTCGTGCTTTATATACCTTGGCTACATGCTAATGTTTAACCAAGAAACTCTTCACTTTGACTATTCAATAATTACATTTTTTGTCATTAAAACTTAATATCGTCCGCCGTATATTCATTTATATATTTTTTTTTAAATTTCGTAAAAGGAGAAGAACATTATAAGCCATTGGTTTTCGTTCTAATCCTTTATCTTCTATATTGTACATCTTGTAATCTCCAACTACAAATTTATGAAATAAAATATGTTTAAACCAAACGAAACAGACAAAAAACTGTATGATGTACATAGAGGAATAAAGCAAACTTAAAACAAGCATAAAAACCCGATGACGGCTGAAACTGACTAAAGTCAAATGAAACAAATAACATCAAATGAACCAAGCAACACGCATGCGGTTTATTAACGGTCCAAACATATATACAGACAACTAGGAAGACCCAGTAACTTTATCTTTTATTTTATATACATTTTCATTTTAACATATTTATCAATTATTACAGAATGCACGAGCGTCCTCTTTATTAGAATGTTTTTTACATACGGGTATTTTGTAGATGAGTACTTCCATGTCTTTCACAGGGTCATAAAGCAAGGATTACCATGATAGCAGCATGGGGTACCCGGCACGTACGATGTAAACAGAATGGTGTGCCCTCCAATATTGGACTGTCTTTCCCACTTTTGATGCAAGACAGTTATATTATACTAGGAGAATGGTGTACCAAGCTCACATGATGGCAAAATAGCAGTGTACACATTACACCGCGAGTCCATAGGCTTAACATTGTGGGCAAGTACTCCACAATGTTGTCAACCTTGTAAATACGTTGTTTAACATTTTATTTTTTGGTTATATGTACATAAAGAGGAAGGGACCAGCCCAAATTCTCCCTCTTCATTTGTTTGCTGATGTTTGAGTTATCAGGGCTTATTTTGTTTTTATTAAAAGAAAATGTTGATTTAGAACAAATGGTGCTGACTTAAAAAAAAAATTTACAAAAATTTGTTGTGCCAAATATTCTTTCTACTTACTTTTTTTTTACTTTCTCTATTCTCTCTCACAATCTATGGTTTTCGCCCAAAAAATAATACCCAAAGTTTAATGTAAAGGTGAAAAAATAATAATAATTAAAAAAATCACAACTATTTCTATATAAAATCTTTCTATCATTTCTTTCCATCATACTACAGTCCCTTTGCATTTTTAAGGACAAACAATCTTTTCTTGACAAGCACAGACAGTCCATGTATCATGTATATAGTTTTGCCGTTTTTATAAAGCACAAATAGAAAATGTCAAAACCTTACAGTAAACCCCTTGTTTCACGCCAAATTCTGATTTAATTTGATGATGATGTGGCAAAGTAAACCTTGCCTCTCGTCATAGGTCACATTTCACTAAGCGTACGAAACAAAAAAGAAAAATAACATTTCAAATTTGAACAGAAAATGTCACAACCTTACAGTAAACCCTTAGGTTCACGCCGAATTCTGACTTAGTTTGATAATGTGGCAAATTTAACTCTCGTCTCAACAGCTCATAGGTGACATTTCACTCAGCGTACGATCCCCGCCAAAAAAACCCAAACATTTGTAACGAAATGAAGTGACATTGGATGAGGTCAGTCAGTGTACTAAAAGCTATAGTGATAAAAGGTAAATTCGTAACAAACTAAAGAACCAAATCTGCCTCATCAGACACTGGATATTATTTCAACAAAACGTTATGCCAGTGTTTATCAAGCGACAATAGGTAGCTGTTTAGTGAGAAAATTAAACCTAGGACGGCAAAAAACGAAAAACAGTATTACAAATTCTAAACTCCACTTGGCCCCATAGAGGATTTACAACGGATACGTGTTAACACACTTCTTACATTGTAAAAGTAAGCTAATGCCTGTCCTTAACTATGTGTTTATTTTTCTTTCCATCCTGTTTGTGTACATGCGTAAGCACTCCTATCATTGTCTCTTCTTTCACTCCATGTATGATCGTGCATAAGAATGTTTGCGCGTGCGCGCGCGCGCGCGCGTGTGTGTATTTATACCCTTTATCTCTCCTTGCACTTCAATGGTAGGGTTATAGGGATTAAAAGGGTGGTAGGGTGTGATAGTTTTGTCTATAAGGGGATGAGAGGGAAGTTATATGGGAATATAGAAGTAGGGGACCATCCTCCATTTTTATGGACAATTTTTTTTCCCAAGCACAGACACTCCATGTACTATGCAAATAAGTTTTGCCGTTTTAAAAAAAAACACAAACAGAAAATGTCAGAACCTTACAGTAAACTCTTAGCTTCAAGCCAATTCTGACTTAATTTGATACTGTGGCAAATTTAACTCTTGCCTATCTTCATATGTCACATTTCTCTCAGTGTCGGAAACAAAAAACAATCCCAAACAAACAAACATTTGTAACGAAATGAACTGACATTGGATAAGGTCAATCAGTGTATTAAAATCTAGGGTGGAAAAATGTAAATTTGTAACAAACTGAAGAACTAAATCTGTCTGATAAAGCACTGGCATTGCAACAAAACTTTCTGTCAGTGTTTATCAAGCGACAATAGGTAGCCGTTTAGTGAGAAATTTTTTTTAAAAAAATTTTAAAAAATAAATTAAGTATTACAAATTATAAACCCCATTTGGCTCCATACAGCATTAATGTCAATGTCGTATATGTTTTATAACACACTTCTTGCATTGTGAAAGTAAGCTAATGCTTGTCCTTAAGTGTGTGTTGGTTCTTCTCTCCATCCTGTTTAATCTCTATAGAAGGCTATGTTTGTTTATGTATGAGCACTCCTACTCTTTTCTCTTCTTTCACTCCATGTATGACAGTGTATAGGTTTGTTTGTTTATGTATGAGCACTCCTACTCTTTTCTCTTCTTTCACTCCATCTATGATAGTGCATAAGTATGTTTGCGTGTATAGTGTGTAAGCACTCCTATTCTTTCCTCTCTTTCATTCTGTCTAAATATACACCATAATACTTCAAGCTTTTTGATGAAACACCCATTGACGAATCAACAACCGAGTATGAGTACGTCGAATACTTGGACAAGGACTCGCATCAAATTAACTAACCTGCAACAAGAATTATTGACACGCGTGATGAAAACTTTTATTTGCTGCCTCATAAAGCCTTTCTCGAAGTCAGAGGTTATTGGTAAACTACTGCAGCTCCACCTGCCAATTATTCTACTAACACAAACGTGGCACTCACAAACAATGGCTGGAGCTTATTTAAGACGTTGCGATATCAATTGAATAATCAGACCGCTGAAGACATTATCAACTATCTGCCCGCTGCCAGCACCATTATTAATTTGATTTCGATGAGCGATGACCACAGCAGAAGTTCGGCAACAAATATGTTTTGGTACAAGGATATGAGTAATGCAGCAGTTAGCAAAAAGTACAAACAGGGCGTCGATTTGATTGCTGATGATGCTACTCTTGTTGCTAATTATGGTGGAGCTGAATCCGAGGTGTCTTTCTTGATCCAGAAAATGCTAATTATAATGTTGGCTTTGCAATTAGGCGCTTTCTCACTGACGGCCACAATGAAGTTTGCTTTCTCTTGCCACTAAATTCCATATTTGGTTTTTACCGCTACATTGATACCGTTTTTAGAGGCGTTAAGCATACACTGGTTTTGGAAAGGTCTGATCCTACTACATAAATGCATCACGCAGATGCTGTTGATGATGGACTGTTCATTCTTACCAAGTTATCGCTTTGGATGCCAAAAATAAGACCGTCTGTTTATCACGCGCTAGAATTAGATAATCTTTTGTTCAGGTTTAGCAAGAACTTTATTTTGAGCAAATGCGCGTCTACAAAAGTGTGACGTATTTAGCAGCGTAATTATCGGTGACATGGAGAATAGCTACATTACCTGGAAGCGAACTACCTAGACACTTATTTCTTGCCTTTCAACGTGCAGTAGAGATGGAGACCAAGAGGAAAACAGCCAGATATATAACAACATGGAATTTACTCGCATTGCCGTCAGAGTCAATAGCATACAACATAAACTTTAGTGTAATTTTGCACCACTTAGTAGAAAATATTCAAGAGCTTTTTGCATAGCTTCAGGAAAAAGTACCTGGATGTTGATACAAGAACTCAAATATCTTTGGAGGGCTTTGAAAATCTGTACACCATTTATCACTTTGACGTTTCCAAGCATCTTGAGTGCACAAAAGACTCCATGGCAGATGTTTAAATCAAGTGGACTATCCAACCTGCTGTAGCCACAAATTATCATGTTTATGCTGTAATTACTTCTGACAGATTTCTCACACTTGATGCTCTCAGTGGCAAGATGACAGTTATTGTCTAGCAGAAATTGGTTTATTTGTCGAAAGATATCATATAAATGAGTTACACTTCAGTCAAAGTTGTTTTGACACTATCACAACAGTAACCACTGCAGCAGCGGATGAAAAGCATACGAGCGTGTCCATCAGACTTGAAAGCAACCAACTGCATCAGGGATAACATGTTCTCGCGTTCACGAAAAAACAGTATGCAGATTTTAACGCGGCAAAACGTTTCAATACTGGATTAACCGAAAAATTATCGGCCAAGTAAATATCTCGCATGGGTGGCGCTTTACCTGCAATTTTACCATTTCTTGCAGCGTGGGCACAAAAAATATGACCAATTCTTTGTTCGTTAGGAATAGCAGCGGATTCTGGAGCAATATCTGGCGCAACAGAAAAGGCAACAAGCGGCAGCAGACTGCGACGCAGACTAAATAAACCCATCCCTTTCTCTAGATAGGAGATCAAAGACAGCGTCCAAAACGTTAACCCATGTAAAACATTAGCTACAGAGAGTTTTGTCTAAACACTGTACGTAGAAATGTCGTATAGGAAGTTAGTCTATCTATGTCTGAAGCTCAACGTAAGAAAATTGCGCAGGCCTCTTCCAGAGGTTGCCCATTATCAATAAGACTATTAGCAAAACAATTATCTTCTGACACCGACAAGTAGATGCTAACAAAACGCCAACGTGATAAATTAAACAAACAAAGTGCAGCAGGAAAAAAAGATGTTGTACTTGATTTGTCTGCAGCACAACTTAAAAAACAAGGCGGAGTCTTACTTCTTCTAACACTGCTAGCTGCGGCTAGTGCATGTGCGCTGTTGCCTGGACTTCTTGGCAAGCTTTTTGGATGCAGGTAAAAAAAAAAGAGAGAGCAAGGATTGCAATACCCTGGAACACAGCGCCGCTAAGCAATTTCGACATTGAGAAAGCGCCTAAAGAATTAAAATCATTTCGCGGCGTTTTTTTCAAAGATAGGATGCAAAACAAACTGAATAGAAATGAATGCTGAGTTGTAAAATATCCAAAATTATTTCCATGGCTCTCGAACACATTGGGTTGCCATTATCAACAGGCGAGATAGTAGTGCTGCATAATATTTTGATTCGTTTGGTCTGCCACGGTACGACAACATAAAAATATATATATTTCTAGTGCGCGGCGATGTTGTATTTATAACTCAACACAAATTCAGGATATGAATAGTTCAGCTTGTGGTCTTTATTGTATTTATTTTATCACATCACGATGCCAAGGAAAATCTGTATTAGATATCTTACTGGAATTTAGCCAGGACATAAGTATACTGGTCCGTGGAATCCTCTGGATAAACAACTGGATGCCAATGATCAACCACTTACTAGTCAGCAACCCTATAACCAAGTAGATGCCACGGCAATGCGGCATGACATTTGCTACAGAGATCATCCAGAAGAAAAAAACCGCTGCGACATAATTATGCTTGATGAGTTAGCCGCGATAAAACCAAAAGGGATGCGTGAACGCGTCGACAGGACTGTTGGCTTGAATATAAGTTTGGAGGTGGTGCCAAAACTGTAGGTTTAAAAAACTATGATGACATATTTGCAGAGGAGTTACATAAACCAGTAAGAAAACGTTTTCCTAGACGCATAGTGGTTACTCATGGCGTTGATGATATTTGGTCTGCTGACCTAAAAGAATAAAAATAACGGCGGTGTTACGTATTTACTAAATATCGTTGATGTATTTAGTAAGTATGCATGGAGCTTGCCGCTGAAAAAAAAAAACTGGCGCCGCTATCAGAGACACTACTCGAAATGGCTACAAGATCACGCAAACCTGCAAATCTTTGGGTGGATCATGGCGGGTGAATTTTACAATAACACATTTGAGAACTAGCTCGAAGAAAATAAAATTCATAAGTACTCCTCGTTTAATGAAGGCAAAGCAGTTGCCCTTGAAAGATTCAATCGAAAGATAAAAAAATCCGATTCGGAAACACTTTGCAAAAAATAAAACTTGTAAATATGTAAATGTGTTGCAGTCGCTGGTAGATAAATGCAACAATACCAAACACAGAAACATTGAAATGATGCCGACACAGGTTAGCGTAATAAATATGTTAAAGATCTCGTTGAATTGCGCTATTTCTTCGTACGACAGATTAAATCGCGCCAACTTGTTTCTGATGTTATATATTTCTAGTATTTTTCTGCGGCCTCGTATTGTAATGCATGTGCACATTTTCAACTTGATTGTACTCACCTTCGTTTTCATCAGTCATGCATTTTTGTCTAATCAATTTATGTATTATGTAAGATATAATTGTTTATATCACAGATGTTTACTTGGAAAAGCCAGAAATGTTGCTTAGTGAGATTATACAGAAATCCTAATGCGAGCTTTCAGTTGAATCTTACTGTGACAAAGCCGCTAGGAAATCCAAAATGTCAAGTGTTGCTTACGGCGCGTATCTATCTATCTATCTATCTATCTATCTATCTATCTATCTATCTATCTATCTATGATGAGCATAAACATCTGCGTCATCTGCACTGTATCCTGCAAACATAAATCCAAACCGCTTAAGCTACTACACCACATATCAAAATATATTAAATTTTATTGGAATCAATTTTCCTGGTCAGATCAATGACGTGCCAAAGTTTGAGCGACTAAACAAAATTTCGGTTAATGTCTTTGGCGTGAATAATAGTAAAATGTATCCGCTGCATATTTTTTCAGTTACTTGAGATGGCAGCATTGTTGCTGAAGTTGATTCACTTTCATTCATTAAGATACTAAAGATGGCCACTATTGCTGGATCAAGAATTTTTCAGGATTGATGAATGGACAATACAATAAACACAAGGGTAAAATATTGTACTGAAGAAAATGTCTTCATGGTTTTGCGCGTGAGCATGGCCAAGATTGTATCAATATCGTGCGAGCTATCGTTCCAGACAAAAATAATAATACCTTAACATTCAAAAATTGTCACATGACAAGAGTTCGTTTGTTATTTATCCCGATATTGAAGCGCTCACTGTTCCAATTGACGGTGCTATTAATAATAACAATAAACCAGATTGTTCTTTTACTATACAGTACCAAGAGCATGTACCTTGTTGCTACTCATACAAGTTGGTTTGCATTAATGGTGTTCTAAGTAAGCCAGCCAAGTTGTATCGCGGTGCTGACTTTTAAAGAACATTTCATGAAAAGTTTACTTTGTGAAATAGATTATGTGAACCGCATTGTTTCAGCAAAGATGATTTATACTCTAGAGGAGAGAAAACTTTATGAAATCTGAACTGTGTTGTATCTGTGAATAGCCACATTGTCAAGACAGAGTACGCGTACATTGTCATTTTACTTGAAGATATCGCGGCGCTGCTCATGACAATTGCAATCTTCATTTAAAAACGCCAGAACTAATTCCAGCGGTGTTGCATAATCTTCGCCTTTATGATTCGCATCGCATCGTAAAGCACTTTGGAATGTATTCTGAAAAAAGAAGCTAATAACATGGAGCGCTATATGTCATTTTCGCTTGGCCAACTGAGATTTATTGACAGCATGCAATTCTTCAATTTTCAGGGGAGGCCGAGCGTAAGCGATGCCGAGACTGGAAAATGATAATTAGTATTTTCATAGCCGCCTTTCCTACTTATGTCATCAATTTTTATTTTCATGACCTGTCATGTTATAACAGTCCGTTCTTCGGACATCTAGTCGGTTGTTTGTCCGCTAAAAAACTTAACAATTTAGGTAGTATCACTGCGATTACCCTCGAGTCTCTTTAAAAAAGTCGAAGTTTTTCGACTAGCATCTGAAAGAGACGAGGATGTTCCGAATTACAGAAACGTAAGCAACAGGCACAGGCTATTGAAACCGAATGATTTAAAAAAAAAAAAAAATTCTTTTAAATTTCACTACAAAGTTGCGTGAATAATATTAAGAATTAGAAGTGCAATTATTGCATTGATTATTGATTATTGAAACGTCGTCGATTGTTATTTTCGACACCTATCATTTACAAAAACTGTTCTTGCACATCTATCCAAAAACTAACCAAATTTCAAGACAAGAACAAGACTGGTACTTTAGAAAAGTTCCAAGAGAGGACGCATTAGTAATGGCATGCAACAAAGTTGTAAATGAAGTAAATATGCATGAAATGTGTAAAAAGGAAGGAATTTAGTTTGTTTGTTGGATATAATATTTTTTGTTGTAGGGTTTGTTTTGAAGGGTGTTTTTGAACACATTATTTTGTATATAAAGTGATGGCACTGTTTGGTATAGGACAGAAAAGTCTTATATTGGGTAGCACATACAAGAAAATTTTATAATCTCATAAAGAAGAGTATGATAGAAGCAGAAGTAAAAGGAAAAATGTAATTACAGTAGAGATAGGTAACTATTACCTCCGTTGGGTTGTAAGTGTATACATATTCATAAGGAACACAGTGATGAAATAAAGATGAATGGAAGAACTTAACATATGTACATAAGCATAAATAATAATAGGAGGCAAAGATGAAATATAAGTATGTCTATTAATTATGAAATATAAGTATGTCGATTAAGTATGAAATATAAGTAATTCTATTAAATATGAAATATAAGTATGTCGATTAAGTATGAAATATAAGTATGTCTATTAAATATGAAATATAAGTATGTCTATTAAGTATGAAATATAAGTATGTCTATTAAGTATGAAATATAAGTATGTCTATTAAGTATGCAAAACGTAACTGGAAAGTAGTGCATGTTTTTTCTGACATCAGATTTCACAATTTTAGCATATTTCAATACTAAATGAGTTAAGGTCTTTAAATGTTTCAAAGTCATGGTTTATCAACTAAATATAATAGACTCATTAGTTCGCACTGTTCGTTCATTAATGAAAATACTTATTTCAGTAGCAGTAATACCAAAGAAACATTTAAGATGTGTTATGATACTAACTGTGCAAAAAATAATGTTATTTATTTGATAACTTGCAAAAAGAAAAATTTCGGAAAACCCGTCAGCAAGTATCTAAACGCATGAACAAACGTAGATTTGACATAAATAACTTTATCGATCCATCTTTTTAATCTCGACGGCTTCCATAATTTACAAGATTTTACATTTAAGGCAGTTGATATTGTTAATACGGAAATGGAACGTCTGTTTAAAGAAACATATTTGATTAACCGTCTGGATACTATCTATCCAATAGGTTTAATTCTAAGATTATATATGAACTTGATTGATAAATTTATTGTATTTGGTCACTTCTATTGTTATTGGTGTGGGTCAGAAACACATTCTTAATAACTGGTTTGGTTGGGCTGAACTCGCTTTCAAGTATTTTGCCTACAATGTTTTGGGGTATTTCTACTTCTCAACGGTAATATTTTGTTGGGGTTTTTTTTCCTCATAAAATGTTATTGTCATATTTACATGATAAAAGAGACAAAAACGTATCCACAATAATATATACATGATATATGATTAAATACAAAACCACCGCTTTTTTTTTTTTGGTGTGTCAGAAACACACGCTCAAAACTGGTTTAGTTGGGCTGAGCCCACTTTAAAGTATTTTCCCTACAAGACTATTGGTGATTTCTATTTCTCAGCGGCAAGTTTCTTTATACATACAGGAGCCTGGTCCTTTCGGGTTTCCCTACTGCTGTATATATAATAAAAATTGTCTAACCCATAATAATAGAACTGAAATTTTATAATTGTTTTTATTATTTGTAGAAAACTGACAAAAAATATCAATACATATTGTGCAATTTAAAAATGTACAGTCATGTCTATTGTGCTTCATTTGAATTATTTATTTATCAAAATAATAAAATAATAATTTTAAGTTTCCTAATTTTAAAATCTGATATTAAAAAATTGTACAATCTTAAAAACTGTGTGCAATAAGCGTTCTTCAAGAGTGACTGGAATGAATTAAACAGTAAAATCAGACAAAATGAGAGTTAAAGAGGAAATTTCATGTAATTTAAAAACAAATCATAATGAAAATCTATATTTTCACTAATGCCTTATTTGTGTCAGACGTTTTGGCCTTGAATTTTCTATTATATGATAAAGATATCGCCAATGTAAATATTTGGTTTTAATCAACTGGGGTTCTTATACATCGTAAGAAAACTTTACACTCGAAATGTATATTCACTACGGACTTTTTCGTGTCAGTATTATTTCATAATGAACATATATTCTACATCAAAAGACATTGAATCTATTATAATAAAATGTGTATCGATTCACCAGTGTCTGTTTTTAAATTTCTCTCTCCCTCTGTCTCGCTGTCTGTCTGTCTCTCAGTCTATTGAGTCATGTATTTATATGGTAAAGAATAAGCAATCAGTAATGTAAAAACACAAACTGCATACAGAATTAACGGAGAAAAAAATCCATTTTTAAATTTAATTTTTTTATTTAAAAAGCACGGAGACGCTATAAACTAATAATATCCATACCTTGACCTAACTGGCACATTCCGGTCCTATGCCACGTGACTTTTTAGTCAGTGTCACGAACCATGGACGCCACTTCCAGAAATAAGTTAACTTACACACGCTCGGAAAAATGGTAATTCTGAACTAATGTACATGAATGCCACAATTTTTTTAACGATGATTAAATGAAAAAAAATAAATAGAGACAATGTTTTATTGATGGAATTTCAGTCCTTTTACAGATTTGAGTTTGGAAAACTCACTACTAAAATTAGCACCGGACTCTTTGGTGCGGAATTGAAAGCACATGTTTCAAACACATATAGATGCAGAAAACGACGCGGCACATATCGTGTTCTTACAGAGAAGCTTGCCTCAAGATTATGTCTATACTGATTAATATAGGTTTGATCATAAGCATTCAGAAATTCAAAGTTATTGAATTTTTTTATATAATGATATTTCCATAGGTTTACTATGGGAGCTGAATTAGTACCGTGAGATCTTAATATTATACATCCTCTTTCAGAGTGTCGAAGTTATTCGACTCGTATCGGAAAGACACGATGTTATTCCGAATGGCCCGACTTTAACGGCGCAAAGATTGTTTTTTTTATTTTACTTCCGCCGGCTTAGTGAACAAATGGTGTGAAACGTCTTGAGAGCACAGCGCATGAAATGGTACATTATGTTGTATGTATGTGGCTGTATAACTCATATAGGATTTAGTGTTATGATTCTAATTGAACAAATTCAGCTTAACCGCGATCTTCATTGCTTACATGTTATATTTACGCGTAGTCCTACAATGTAAGACGTGGACCCTGATATTTATGTTCGAAACAGGGTCCACGTCTTACATTGTACGACTATGGATAACCAGTGATTTTTAACTGTTGAAAAAAAAAACTTTGCACCTTGCAAACTTACACAAGTTAGAATGCCAAAAATGAAGTATTTTGGGTAGTATGACTCTCTGTTTGATTTTGGCAAGTTTTCAATGTTGTCATCTATGACGGTTTTTCTAAAATTTCTAGTTCCAAAAGTCTGATCAGAGTTAAATTTCTTCACCTAAAATCTGTTTGCATGTGGATATTTTTTCTTGTTTAACTTATCATCATTCTTTTCAGTTATTTAAGTAACAAAAAATATTTTGAACCACAATCCCAAGATTGTTAAAACTTAAATTCCTGACCCCCACCACTTTCATGGAACATATATATATATAACAAACAACACTGTATTATGTCCTGTTTGACTTTATTGCTCACACACAGCAAACATTAATTGCTGACTCTTTTCTATCAAAAAGAGTTTCATTTCAATATTATCCTTCAGAAAAAAGATTAATTTCAGTATTATCCATAAAAAGAGTTTCATTTCAGTATTATCCAGAGATTAATTTCAGTGTTATCCAGATATCATAAGAATTAAAAGCAGATTTATTAGTTTCTTGGTAACTTCCTTGCATTGAATGCCTAGGTAACATATAAATACTGGAAAAAATGATACCCATAATATAAACAAAACAGATCAAACACTTTAATTTTTTTATTGAACATGTGAAGTAAGGAAACATTGATGAAAGAGAAAAAGGTATCATTGGTCACAATTACTGCATTAAGTAATTTTTCAAACATTCTTCTATCTCTGGATTAAAACTAGTTAATAATAATATTTCTTAATTTTATTTATTGCTGACACTTAGATGCTGGTCACATAGGCTTCAGACTATTACATTATGTGACATTTGCATTCTGATTGTATAGAATTGGGATTATTTTTCTTGCAAATTAGAAGCATGTTCATACTGATATTTTATTTAATGTTATCAGCTAATTGTAGTTTTCAGATATGTATCAAACAGCCAATTCAAGTATCAGAATGAAATTATAGACAAAATAAGGAGACAACTAAATTCTGATAGAAGAGAATGGAGAGAAACACAACACATGTGGTTTACATGGGTGCAGCCGTAATGAAATATGCACTTCCGGTTTTGTCACTGCATCAAGATTCTTCTAATTACTACTTTTCCCCTACAGTCAATTAAATTTTCATCAAATGATCTTAATTTTTATACTACACTCATGCAAATAATATATGATTCATCAATATACCCTGCATATAAGGAATTTTATAATTTTGGGAATATTTCGCTGATGTGAGAAAATAATGACTCAGCCTCAGAATCAAGAATGGATCAAAGGTATATTCAGAGTCGCGTCTCTAGTTTCACCAATGGTAGTTATTTTTTCCATCCAATAACAGATTTCGATACAAGAGAAGGTAGAAGAGTGTGGGTGTTGATTCATAAATTATGTCCTGAAAAATGTCGCCTGGAAATATTTGCTACTAAGAGTAGTCTACCCCTATTGGTTATTGCTAGTAGGAATAATTTATGCCCAATATTTCTGTCACAATAAGAGCACACGAAGTCATGATCTAAGTAGTTATCATTCCTCTTCAAAACCCATGTACAATAAAACTATTTTTAAAGTTATATATAATTTATATCAACTATAATTTTTTAATTCTTGCTGTCCATGCAGTGTCAGTCACAAAGACAATTATTATGTTACATGTGCATTAAAAAGTACTTCCTTATACAGTGCTCAAGGGAGTTGTCGTTTACAACTGGACTGTGTATCGTCCATATGATACTTGTTGTAGATGCACTGCAGGTTTGACCGTAATTGGTACACATCTGTTTTGTGTGAATGTTTGCAAAGTGTATTCATAGCTGGCGGAATGCACATGTGCCCTTTTTTGGTGGGGGTGGGTGGGGTGGAATGTACAGTTTTCCAGTGGGAATTTAGTTTACTTAAAAAACTTGTGTGAAGTTAATGAACATAGCACTTCATTTGATAGATCCTTGCAGTTTTTACATCATGACTTTATCTACCTTGTCACAAAACATAACGTGAATTATTTCACTAAGAAGCGTTATATTAATTAATAAAGAAAAATTAATAAATAATTAATAAATTAATATTAATAGAGAAAAATTGAAGTCTTAAAGGTAATAGTTTCATATTAAAGTGCCAGCTTCATTCTGGTCAATTTAAACAGTGGATTATTATCCAAATTAAAAAGTTTTTGGACCGTGGTATAAAAATATGTGTTTTTTATTTTGAGTATTTGAAGATTAATTGAATTTATAAAGTACATTTTTTATTTCAGAAAAAGGGAAATCAAGTGTTATCTTACTTTCTATAAGTTATGAGAGTTTGAGGAAATTACTGAAAGTCTTGTTAAGCCTGTCTCGGCCATCATCTTAATGTCTTCAGCTGTGACAAAGAGAACTCCTGGGGTGCGGAAAGGACCAAAACATTTAGTTGAAGGAATAGATCTGGATTCAGGCTCCTATATTCCACATGTACCACTCTCTACACACATTGATGAAGGAAGATTTATTGGTGATGATACAGACATTGAGACTAATGATGACTCAAAGAGAATGGGTCTCAAGGGAGACTACCATAATGTTATGTTATTGATTTTTTTATACATACTTCAAGGCATTCCATTAGGTCTTGCTGGGAGTATACCAATGCTACTCTCAGGTCATAAAGTTAGCTACAAAGAACAGGCAATCTTCAGTTTTGTCTTTTGGCCATTTAGTATAAAGCTATTATGGGCTCCTTTGGTGGATTCAATGTATGTAAAATGGTTTGGAAGAAGAAAGACTTGGTTGGTTCCCACCCAGTATTTAATTGGAATTTTCATGTTAGTTTTATCAAGTTATGTAAATACCTTCCTAGGAACTGAAGACTCGTCTTCAGGGAAAGTAGACATCATATTTTTGACATTCATATTTTTCATGCTGAATTTCCTGGCAGCAACGCAAGATATTGCTGTTGATGGATGGGCACTGACTATGTTGTCAAGGTAATTCTTTCCAGCTAATTCTTATGGATTAAGATGCAGAAATTCATTTGTAATCACTATTCAATTACATTTGCCCTTCATCTGTATATTTAAGACTTGCATTTGTCTTGGTGAAATTTTGTACATACAACAAGCTTAGGTCTATAGAGAAGTTGAAATATATTTTTTCAAGTAATTATTCTTATTGTACTGTATTGATTGTCACAGAATGTATGGAGACTTAAATTTTTCATGTATTTTATTTTATGCTCCTGCTGCCATTATTCTCTACTGGTTGCAGTGGGGCCATCTTGATTTGGTGCATTTAATCCACCCATCCTTCATTGTTAGCAAGATTGTACAAATACCACTCAAAATAGAGAAATGTAATTTGGTTACCATGTTTGTATGTACATGTAGATGACCTGTTTAGATTTTCAGGCTATGACAGCAGTTTTTCAGTATTGTTTTACACATTTTGGAACTTGTTGGACTTTACACAAAAAAACTTTTTAGCACGATTAAGCCAACACTACTTGAAGTACACAAATGAAACTTGGCAGAATATTTGTATTTATATATATAAATGATTGGAGTAGATTTTTGGGCCAATAAAGCATTTAAAAAATATTTTTATACATATTTTTGACACTTCTTTAACATAAACCTTGTTAGCACAATTAAGTAAAAAGTACTGAATGAGGTAGACAAATGAAATTTGACTAGCGTCTTTTTAGTAGATGATCTGATTAGATTTGTAAGCCATTATGGCAGTTTTATATTTTGTTTTTTTAGAGAATTTGAAACATTTTGGACTTTTTTTGGCCAAAACCTTGTTAGCATAAAAGCACAATGAACTTGAGGTAGACAAAATGAAATTTTACATGTATGTTTGTATATATATATATATATTTATCACATAGTTGGTACACTTTACATATAGTGTGTGCAGTGTAATATTTTTGATATGTTAACATATCACTTTATTTGAATCTGATTGGTCCAAATAAGCCCATAAAATTCTTGTGCAGTATTCTCTTTACTGATTGGCTGCGACTGTGGGAATTTTCCTTACTCCGGTCTTTTTTTTTTACTATTACTATCAACATTTTGGTGGCCATTTTTCAAATTGATTGCCCAAAGGGCATGGAGAAAGAAGGTTACGTCTGTTGGAATAGTGACAATTTACTCCACAGGGGCTTGTTACAAATAAAATTAATAGTATCGTTCAATGGATAGAGGGCTGGAGGGTCCAAATGTAAAACTAGAAAATGAGTACATTTTACCCAACCCCTGGTACTAATATTAGCACCCCTACTTCGTGGACCATGTTGAGGCTACAGCATCGTAGCTACCCACTTCCAGGACAAGCCTGGTTTAAATGTTAACCTATAGGAATAAATAAACTGACCTCTTTTTAGAGAAGAATGTGGACAAATGCCGGTCTCCCAACTGACAGAAAGTTTTCCAACCACAGCATTCATCCAAATAAAATAATGCAAATATCCGGTGACAAAAAAACATTAAATCTTGAATCACTATTATACACAGTAACACCTGTATAGTCTAGATTTAGTAAAATTTCTGCATCCATCCAAACTATGTGATAAACAGAATCTCAATTGGGTAATGATTTAATATTAAATTTATGAAACTCGTTGAATAATATTCAACTTTTGCTTGCCAAAGCTGGAAATTATTCAACTTGTTTCATAAATTCAATATTGAATCGTTACCCATTAGAAATTCTATATATATATATGTGTGTGTGTGTGTACAGGCATGTTTGATGTTGCAAAAACCATTTGACATAGACAATTGAATTTTAATTTCCATGTTTGTATGCATATGTAAATGACCAGACTAGATTTTCATACCATTATATCAAGTTTTCCATTTGCTCTAAATTTTTAAACTGTTTGGACTTGGACTTTTTTGTATGTAGTGGCGGCTTTTTGGTCTGTAGTGGAGGCAAACATATTTTATATACACTAATCTAGTTACTGATGTCTGGTATTTCCATTCCATTTTAAAATATTTTAGTAAAGAATAAAATAGTTTAAAATGAGAAAGATTTGCTGATATTAAGCATTTTCATAATAACTATCTAAGCTTTTGTGTCAGATTCACTAAAGAGAAGACTGACAACTATATAGATTTAATATAAGGGGTATAATGGGGAGGTTATATAAATTTTAATATGAGGGGTATAGTGTGGAGGTTATATAGATTTAATATGAGGGGTATAGTGGGGAGGTTATATAGATTTAATATGAGGGGTATATTGGGGAGGTTATATAAATTTAATATGAGGGGTATAGTGGGGAGGTTATATAGATTTAACATGAGGGGTATAGTGGGGAGGTTATATAGATTTGATATGAGGGGTATAGTGGGGAGGTTATATAGATTTAATATGAGGGGTATAGTGGGGAGGTTATATAGATTTAATATGAGGGGTATAGTGGGGAGGTTATATAAATTTAATATGAGGGGTATAGTGGGGAGGTTATGTAGATTTGATATGAGGGGTATAGTGGGGAGGTTATATAAATTTAATATGAGTGGTATAGTGGGGGAGGTTATATAAATTTTAATATGATGGGTATAGTGGGGAGGTTATATAGATTTGATATGAGGGGTATAGTGGGGAGGTTATATAGATTTAATATGAGGGGTATAGTGGGGAGGTTATATAAATTTAATATGAGGGGTATAGTGGGGAGGTTATATAGATTTGATATGAGGGGTATAGTGGGAAGGTTATATAAATTTGATATGAGGGGTATAGTGGGGAGGTTATATAGATTTGGTATGAGGGGTATAGTGGGGAGGTTATATAGATTTGATATGAGGGGTATAGTGGGGAGGTTATATAGATTTAATATGAGGGGTATAGTGGGGAGGTTATATAGATTTGTTATGAGGGGTATAGTGGTGAGGTTATATAGATTTAATATGAGGGGTATAGTGGTGAGGTTATATAAATTTAATATGAGGGGTATAGTGGGGAGGTTATATATAGATTTAATATGAGGGGTATAGTGGTGAGGTTATATAAATTTAATATGAGGGGTATAGTGGGGAGGTTATATAGATTTAATGAGGGGTATAGTGGGGAGGTTATATAGATTTAATATGAGGGTTATAGTGGGGAGGTTATATAAATTTAATATGAGGGTTATAGTGGGGGAGGTTATATAAATTTAATGAGGGGTATAGTGGGGAGGTTATATAGATTTAATATGAGGGGTATAGTGGGGGAGGTTATATAAATTTAATATGAGGGTTATAGTGGGGGAGGTTATATAGATTTAATATGAGGGGTATAGTGGGGAGGTTATAATCCAGGTTGATTATCTTTCAGTTAAAATTGAACAGAAAGTGAGGTATTTGAAAAAGCATTTTGAATACCCTTGCATTATTGCTCATTGGAAAATGCTTGAATGTATGGATGAATTTGTTGTATATGCGCCACTCAACACAATATTGATTTATGTTTATTTTTTTAGGCGTAATGTTGGCTGGGCAAGCACCTGCAATAGTGTTGGGCAGACAGCCGGATATTTCCTGGGCAATGTGGTGTTCCTTGCTTTGGAGTCGGCAGACTTCTGTAATACGTATCTTAGATCGGAGCCACAACCTGAGGGAGTTGTTACGTTAGCCAGTAAGTTGTAAAGAATTGAAGGCATCTGTTTCAAGATACCTAGCTATGTTGTTTACATCATAGTCTCCTTTTTTGCATTATCTGATTGCGTTGACAGATCCGGGTCTATACAGTTTGTTAGGACAAATCAATAGAACAAATAACATAGACCCTGATCTGTCAGCACATTATGTGACTGCAGATCAGGGTTTATATTGTTTGCAGTTGGATTTGACATATATTTGAGTATATATGGTATTTTTCACAACCTCAGAGTCTCAAGTTAGAAAAAATAATGCAGGTATGATGCTTATCAGTTTCAGTGTGTTTTTAACCAGTTTGAAAATGGTCTATATTTGATGAAGTATGTTTCTTTCAGGTTTTCTGTACTACAATGGCATTGTGTTCTTCATCAGCACAACACTAGTATGGCTGCTGAAACAAGAGAAAGAGGACCCAGATGTTGATGCTGACCAGGGAATAGTAGATACGTATAAACAGCTGATCCGTGTGATGTGCTTACCCTCAGTAATATCCTATGCCATCATAATTCTCACTGCAAAGGTAAAGACTGAAAAATCCTGTAATAGTCATTATTTATCATTCAATGTTGATAAAATTTCCAGTTTACAAAAATGTGCATTCACTTTGGGCATGCTTTATTGGTTCACGCTCATAACAATATTACAACTCTAGTGTCACACAGGTTGCCATTAAAATTCCAAAAACAGGCTACCAGGGTTCTCACTAGCATTTTAAAAGTTGGAGTACAAGACTCCCAACCCGGACAAAGTTGGAGTCCCAGAGCAAAAAAAGGTAGTGCTGATCCTAAAATAATTATTTAGCTATGATAAGTTATAAGCATCAATTGTCCTGCACAAAAGTAAGCAATTTGTACTGGCCCTTTATCAGCATTCTTTAGTCCAAAACAGAGGTCAATTTAAAAGAGACCTAAATTTTAGGACCCTTTCAAAAATGTACTTAATATGAAAAGATTTTTAAAAAAATTGAATAAGTCAGAAATATTTTAATGTGATCTGCCAATAAATATTTGGAAAATTTGTATAAATTCTTTGTTGCATTATAATACCCCATATAAAATTATAAAGTGAAAAAAGAAAGTTTTAACTATTCACACCTGTGGCATTGCTGTCTAGGATCAATTTTTAGCGTGGCAATATCTAGGTTGGCAATAGAATGTTTTAGTTTGTCACTAGATTTGGTCCCATGAAAATGATTGACATGTTAAATTATTTGGTTTACCAGAAAAGGGGTGCACTTTGGAATTTTCCATTTTCTATCTTGAGCTATTTAACTTCTGTCTTTACTCATTTAACTTTAGTCTTCATCCATCATTTACCAGTGTTTTAAATAATACTTTCATCTTTCTTTGAACTATATTTCTTTTCAAAGTAATAATTAATTGAATTAATGCTAAATTATTTATTTCTGCAAGTTTCTTCCTTCAAAAGTCGAGTCTCCAATGTCATCAGTCTAACCTAGAAAGTATGTGACACTAGTAGTCCATGATGGCTTTGCAATCTAATTCAGCTGACAATAGGAGCAACCTTGAATTTTCCTATTGGAAAATTTGTTGTTTAAACTGAAATAAATCGCCATCTGAAACCATTGACCCCATTTGGTGATGCACAACATAAAATATGTATCATATGCTATGTCGAAAATGGCAGAAATATTTGCCTCTATTTTCAGACTAATGTATGATATACTTTATAATGACATGCAATGTCATGTTTTTGTATGAAATTACACTGGAAATTGGTAACTATTCAATGAGAACATAAATATGTGTTTCTTGTCAAATAATTGACATGTCATATGTTTTGCAATAGTTGTATGCCTCCTCAGGACTACCATTCTGAGTTTTTTTGTGTGCTTCCTCAGAGAAAAATATCTGTATTATTTTTATGCAAATTCCGGTGTCATGGAAAACCATGGGCTACATTTCAGTAACAGTGCATATTCTTTGTCACTGAGTTATGTTAGAATTATTTGCACAGTTAGCAATAGAAATTAATGGTAGATGACTCTGTAAGGGAGAAATTCATATGTACCCTTGAAGCTGGGGAGATCATGGCTAAGTAGCATGTTACATGCATAAAAGGTGTACAGATCATCTCTCAGCAATCTTCATAAAAATTTACTTCATACAAGTATTACAAAACATACAAACATACACAACTTGTACAATTGAAAGGGTTCATAAGTATGCGTAAATTTACATCTTTTAAACAGTGATGCGTTGTAATGTTTAATAACACAGATGATTGTTTAGCATCTTCGGGAACAAATGAAGTTTACACCAGATTGTTACATGTTGCTGTTCTTTTGTCACAAGCAGATTAAAAAATTTAAAAACAAAGAATTCTCCCTGAGTAAATACACCATTGACTTGTTGAAAAATATGTAACATGCACCATTATTCAAGACAAGTAACTCAAAAAAACATCAAAGTCTTTTTCAAGAAACAGCCTGCATAACTCATAAGCTTCCTTGCATCATAGGAGATTTCTTTATAATTCTATGAAGACATGAAAAGATTTCTTTATAATTCTATGAAGACATGAAATTTCTGTATGATATATCCATTCTTTTGAATGATACTGAAAAAAACTTGGTAGAAATAAAACAATGTTTAAAATATTAATGTATCAAATTCATTTTCTATATTTTAAACAAGGATTGAACTAAACTTTTACAATGAAGGTTTTTTTTATAAAATAATTTTTCTGTAATGATTTTGAAGCACTTCCCAGCTTATTGTTATTATATCCAAGTAGTTGTCTAAACAATAGTTCCTATCCCTTACTACAGTTTCCAGTAGTTCCTATCACTTAGTACAGTTTCCACATAGTTACATAAAAAATAGTTCCTATCCCTTAGTACAGTTTCCAATAGTTCCTATCCCTTAGTACAGTTTCCAATAGTTCCTATCCCTTAGTACAGTTTCCAATAGTTCCTATCCCTTAGTACAGTTTCCAAGTAGTTATCTTAACAATAGTTCCCATTAACTAGTAGTTTCCACATAGTTACATAAAAAATAGTTCCTATCCCTTACTACAGTTTCCAATAGTTCCTATCCCTTAGTACAGTTTCCACATAGTTACATAAAAAATAGTTCCTATCTATTATTACAGATTCCAAGTAGTTACTTAAACAATAGTTCCTATCCCTTAGTACAGTTTCCAATAGTTCCTATCCCTTAGTATAGTTTCCAATAGTTCCTATCCCTTAGTACAGTTTCAAATAGTTCCTATCCCTTAGTACAGTTTCAAATAGTTCCTATTCCTTAGTACAGTTTCTGATAGTTCATATCCCGGAGTACAGTTTCCAATAGTTCCTATCCCTTAGTACAGTTTCCACATAGTTACATAAAAAATAGTTCCTATCCCTTAGTACAGTTTCCAATAGTTCCTATCCCTTAGTACAGTTTCCAATAGTTCCTATCCCTTAGTACAGTTTCAAATAGTTCCTATCCCTTAGTACAGTTTCAAATAGTTCCTATCCCTTAGTACAGTTTCAAATAGTTCCTATCCCTTAGTACAGTTTCAAATAGTTCCTATCCCTTAGTACAGTTTCCAATAGTTCCTATCCCTTAGTACAGTTTCAAATAGTTCCTATCCCTTAGTACAGTTTCCAATAGTTCCTATCCCTTAGTACAGTTTCCAATAGTTCCTATCACTTAGTACAGTTTCCACATAGTTACAAAAAAAAAAGTTCCTATCCCTTATTACAGATTCCAAGTAGTCACCTAAACAATAGTTCCTATCCCTTATTACAGATTCCAAGTAGTCACCTAAAAAATAGTTCCTATCCATTATTACAGATTCCAAGCAGTCACCTAAACAATAGTTCCTATCCCTTAGTACAGTTTCCAATAGTTCCTATCCCTTAGTACAGTTTCAAATAGTTCCTATCCCTTAGTACAGTTTCCAAGTAGTTATCTTAACAATAGTTCCCATCCCTTAGTACAGTTTCCACATAGTTACATAAAAAATAGTTCCTATCCCTTAGTACAGTTTCCAATAGTTCCTATCCCTTAGTACAGTTTCCACATAGTTACAAAAAAAATAGTTCCTATCTATTATTACAGATTCCAAGTAGTTACCTAAACAATAGTTCCTATCCCTTAGTACAGTTTCCAATAGTTCCTATTCCTTAGTACAGTTTCTGATAGTTCCTATCCCAGAGTACAGTTTCCAATAGTTCCTATCCCTTAGTACAGTTTCCAATAGTTCGTGTCCCTTAGTACAGTTTCCAATAGTTTGTGTCCCTTAGTACAGTTTCCAAGTAGAGTAATAATTGAAATATGTGACATCAGCTGTGGAGAAATGCTTAAATAATTTTTTTGGCCATGTAATGAGACTTTAAAAGCAGGTAGGAAGCTGTAGATATATAGTTTAAAGTACAGGGAAACTCAGTCATAACATTCTTTGTTATAACATGAATTTAGATATAACACTCTTGTGGTGTATCTACTAAATTTGTTAAACCACTTCACCAATTTCTACCAGCTGATTTTTGAATTACTAAAAAGCTTTTTTGTAAAGTAATTGAGAATTAATTTGTTAATCTGGTGAGATGAGTTGTATTCATCAGGACAATTATTCCAAGCACTTTCTTTTTCTTGAAATGAATAAAAATGTTAAAAGTTTCTATTTGCGAATGTTAATTTCAAAAATGTCAACAGCCTGTTTTTGTTGTTAGTTTGTTATTTTTTTAAAGATACCAACACAAAAAGCTGATGAATGTTAATCTAACTTGTATTGAATCATCCATCATAAAGCACATAATTCTTCTTTGTGTTTGAACCATCCGTTATAAAGCACATAATTCTTCTTTGTGTTTGTCTTCAATGTGTTGTGTGTATTGAACCATCCATCATAAAGCACATAATTCTTGTATTGAATCAACTATCATAAAGCAAATAATTCTTTGTGTTTGTCTTCAATGTGTTGTGTGTACAATTGTTGTTTAATGCAAACAATACCCCAGTGATGCTTGTTCAATCAACCAGCTACTCACCTGTGCACCAGACAATGCCATTATTGAAATATGATTATAATCAAATTGATGAATCAGTTTACCTACATAATCAAGTAATTGCAAATCAGTGTCAGTCTTGTAGTGAAAGGTTCAGACTGTTGGGTGCCGCAACTAAATAAAACAAAAATCACAAAACAAACGCTGCCATAATGCACATGTGACATGGCCATGTTTTTAGCCAATTGTCACATGATCAGTCAACCATTGGCTATAAATCTGTCCTTTAAAAAACAATATTCTCTATCCACAGTGTATATTCCTAATAGGTTGTATGAGATATTTTGTGTATGCATATAGTTTTTCATAAGTTTGCGTGAGTTTATTAGTGAGGTGTTAAGTATTCAGATTTGAAAGGAATCTAGCAAAGAAAATTTTAGAGGTTTGAAATTTATACAGACACCACTTAGTGACCATGACGCATATACATGTGCATATTGAAACCTAATTGTACTATTTATCTCCTGATTATATATTTTTGTTTGATTAATTTTTGTGTTGAATTCAGATAAATCTATGGGATGATCAAAAAATTATGCTAACTTTTTTGCTCATTTTCAATGGAATTATTGTGGATTCACTGTTATGGATCCAATAAATTCAGTTGGTGAGATCACGAGTACTTTAACCATTCATGCTAAAGTTTTTGTTTTCTTTTTAGCTTAAAAAAAGACAGGCTTGACTAAAAGGGAGTCTCTTGTCATATACCAATGCATGGTTATCTGCAGAAAATTAAATATTAAATATATAATCACGGAGTTTTCACTATTTCTCATGCAATATGCATTAATTTAAATTGGTAACTGTGTCATTGAAGCCTGTGATTTTTTGTGGCCACCCCACACCCCATCTTTTATGACCTAGGGGATACACATGGAACATTTTCTTTAGCTGACTGACTTGTTTTGATATATTTCATAGTATATTACATGCATGATGGGCTTGATGGACTCTGACCATCGTGTTCATGGTTTGTACAACTTTGAAAAATCCTTGAATCAGAGGGGTTGCCTTGAATAGTCCATGAATTGGTTGAAAAGTCCCTTTTTGTTGTCCTTAAACTTGTTTAATTTATTGAGGGAATAAAAATTGTTAATTAATGTTAATAAAATATTTCACTTTTTATATTCAGAATTTTTTTTCTTTATACATTTTCAAAAAATAATGAACTAAATAAATAAAATGGGATAATATTGAATAGATCAAATGTCACACAACACAGGTAGTTACCAGATGGAGTTACATCCCTTTGCTGTAGTGGTATGCTAATTAGTTATGTTTTTTATTCTTCTACTTCGTACCTATTTATACAGTGATAAATAGAGTATCATATGGAGAAAGTTCAGTTTTCGTATGAAAGAATACTCATTGAAAACACAAGTCCTTGAAACTACTTGAAAAGTCATTGAAAAACAACTCTATGGGGATGTATGAACCACAGTTCTTATAGCAAGGTTTCTCTGTATATATGTGTATATAACAACTCTATGGGGATGTATGAACCATAGCAAGGTTTGTCTGTATATATGTGTATATAACAACTCTATGGGGATGTATGAACCATAGCAAGGTTTGTCTGTATATATGTGTATATAACAACTCTATGGGGATGTATGAACCATAGCAAGGTTTGTCTGTATATATGTGCATTTATCTGATATCTTGAGTCTAAAGACCATATGCATCTCTATATCTGTGTTATTTAGGTAGCCTTTGCTGCAGCAGATTCACTTTCTGGCCTGAAGCTCATTGAAGCAGGCATGCCCAAAGAGAAGCTGGCACTGTTTGCAGTTCCCATGGTACCCATACAAATCATCCTCCCTCTCCTCATCAGCAAGTTCACCGCAGGACCCAGGCCCATGGAGGTTTTCCTCAAAGCCATGCCATATAGGTAAATTGATTTCAGATGTATTAGATGGCACTTTTTCAAGTTTCACTATAACTGTCAAACTTATTTCACCCCGACTTCAAGAACTGTGTGGTTTACAGGATTAATTTTGTGTGTCTGTTGTCCTTTAATTTGATGTATCTGGTTTATTTAAGAGTACATATTGAGACCAAACTCCTCTTGGGTTTGGGGGTGTTTTGCATATCTGACCTTGTTGACTTGCTTCTCGTTGATAATTCAACATTGTTTGACTTAGGCAAATGAAATTTGGTAGGCATATTTCTGTTCATTCATATTAAGGTGATCTGATAAAATTTTCATGCCATTTCTATCATTTGGTGATTTTTCTTATTAGTTTGCTTCTTTTTTTCACTATTAGAATTCTTTGGTAAAATCTTTTTTCGCACATTTGTGCAGAAACCACATGACTCAGGCAAATGGGTTTGATATACATATTTTTGTGCATATGTAGATTTTTTGTGCCATTTAAATGACTTTTCCAAGATTCATAAGATTTTCTGATATTCAGGACTTTTACATTGTTAAACTGCTACCTCTGTAGAGGCTGAATTAAATAGGAATCCTGGTGTCCATCTGCCCATCCATCCATCCCTCAGTCCGGCTTACAATCTCAGTAGTACAACTCATCCCACATTTTTGATGGATTGTCATGAGGCTTTGTGAATATTACAATCATCACTGGAAGATGGGCATATCAACAAATCTCTTTGCTCTTGTTATTTTATAAGAGTTATTGCTCTTTTTGACTTTCAGCTGAATGCAGTGTATGACAAAATCTTGTGAATGCAATTAGTCACACACTTTTTAATGGATTGCCATGAAACTTGGTAAGTGTTATGGTCATCATCATCATCAGATGTGCATATTGACAAATGACATTGTTCCTACAATTATTGTTAGAGTTATTGCCCTTTCTATCTTGTAGCTCAGTGCAGTGTGCAGTCTCATTAGCGTAACTAGTTCCACAGTTTTTATGCTCATTTCCAGAAGATGCAGATATCAACAGATCACTGTGCTCTTACAATTTCTGTCACAGTAATTGACCATTTTGTCTGGCAGTTAATGCAGTGTAAGACAGAATCTTGTGAATGCAACTTGTCTTGCAGTTTTTTTATGGATCACTGTGAAATTTGGTAATACTATGGTCTTCATCAGAAGATGCACATATTGATAAATCTTTTTGTGCTTCACGATTTTTGTAAGAGTTTATGCCTGTTTTGACTTACAGCTGGATGCAAATATATCATAGAAATTTTCTAATGTAACTGCAGTTTTTGTGGATTGCTGTGAAACTTAGTGCATATTATGATCATCATTAGAAAAATATGCATGCTGACCAGTAATTTACTCATACTATTTTCAGAAGAGTTGTGCCCTTTTTTAATTAAAAACTCAACTCCATCATGTGGTTTGTGGTGGGATGTGGGAGAGGTGGTGGTATATTTACGTGAGCAAATTGCTTGCCAGTTTTCAAGTTATTTCATCAGTTGGGCATATGTTTTCAAGTTATGTCATCAGTTGGGCATATGTTTTCAAGTTATGTCATCAGTTGGGCATATGTATTTGACAAACACAAAATCTTTTTCTTAAGAAAATAATTCATCCCACATTTATTTAGTATTTGTGCCCCACAGTCTATTCAGACGTGCATTGCACCTGTAGAAATATATTTTATTTCTTTTTATTCTTATGTTTAAGTCATTTTTTAATTTTGTTTTTAGAATACTGATAGGGCTGCTGTATGCCTTTGTTGTGTGGCTGTCACATCATGCACAGGAGACTGCAGGTCATTTCCCTCTCTATTTCTACGGCCTCATCCTTGCAAGCTATGCTCTGCATCAGGTAAGTTCCATAGTTCTATCCATCTATCTCTGCTTTGTTCATATGTCCAGGGGATGACAGTTCAAATATTGCATGCTATGCTTTGCATTATATAGATTCCACAGTTCTGTCCATCTATTTTTGTTCATATGTCCAGGGGGCAACAATTCCAATTGGACTGACTAACCCACACAGATAATGCAGGAAAAATGGTCCCAGAATTAAAATTTTTCTTTCTTTTTTCTGTGTAAAACTTGAGCAAGTTACATAAATTTTGTTTGCCAGACTATGGCTTTTAGTTATCTGTGATAGTTGGGCAAGGGAATTGTCATCTCCTGATGTCTGTATATATGTTTCTGTCTTTTACATAAAGTTAAGACATCTTTTCTTTTATCTATTTATCTATCTGTAGGTCTGTCCATCCATGAAGTGGTCTATCTCTCAGTCCTGATATCTGAGTAGATATATGTCTGACTTAACACTTTTTTCATCTGTATGTCTTTCTGTATCTGTCTAATTGTATGCAAGTAGTATAGTATGTATTATTGTTTAATGATAGACCTGAATGCTTTATACTACAAAGGGGAATCTTAATTTGTTAGATATTTCATGTGCACTGCAAAGACTTGACACACATTCGTTCACTAGATCAGGAGATATGGCTATTTAATTACCAACAAAATGCAGCCTCAATGGAAACAGCTGAGTGACTTTTTGTAAACAGCCTTATACACATGCATGAACTTGTGATGTCAGTGGAGGAACTGTGCACAATATGCATAATAGTTAATGATAGTACCAATAACACTTGATTTTTGTTTTGCAACATTGTTTAAATGATGTGTATATGTTCATTAAGTATAGCTGACTGCCTCTGACACCTATTTTCATTAAAGAAGTTTCTTGTACATTTACGTTCAGCACTCGCGTGTCATAATCTTGCCAGAATCGTCATAAAAAAGGAGAATTTATGTGTTTTTTTAAATAATTTTCTTCACAAAAAGATGTGCAAACCTTTTGTTCAATAGTAATAGCTGAATACTAAATAAAGAATCAATCATCTTTATGTTGATTATATATTTGGACAATAACAAAATCATTTCTGAAGAGTCTTGTATAATATACATGTGTTTTTTAGGTGTCGTTTATATTACATGAAGCCATCTGACATGGAGCATAGTATTTAACAGCTCCTGTTGTAGCACAGCAATTAATTAACAGTAGAAGTTTGATAATTGGACACTTCAGTTGATAATTTCAGAATGGTGTCATTTATATTACACAACACCATCGACTTGGAGTGTTGTATTTAAAAGCCCCAATCGTAGCACAACAATTAACAGCAGAAGTTTGATAATTGATTGATAATTGTCCATAAAAACAATTAAATTTATTCCTGAAATGAATATTAATGTGGGAAAAAATTCTCATGATTCCAAGACTAATGTCTCTGTCCCTCTCTCTGCCCAAGGTGGGGGTGGGGTGGGGAGGGCACCCTAGATCTAGAATTGTCGGTGATTTCCAGGCTGCCAGTCTGACCCTGCCTTGAATTCATCTGTTGATGTAGTTGTCTATCTTCAGCAATTCTGCATACAGGTCTTTCTCTTTCTCTTGAATGTGAGGATTCAGTAAATTGTATTTTCAGTTGAGTTTTAGTTGATAATAAAATCGATATTATTTGATGTTCTATTTTCATGATGTTGAGACTGCGCACACCCACTCGTTTAGCCCCCTACTTTAATCCTTCACTTTCACTAAGTGTTCCCTCCTCAATGTTATTCTTAAGGTTTAATTTTACATTTTTTCCCAATCATGGTTAATTTGAAAAAATGAAATTCACTTTTGGCTGTAATTCTGTATCCTTCAGCACATTTTTCATCTGCTATCTCTCTCTCTCTCTTTCCATGTTGTGACTTTAACCTGCAGTAATTTGTAAAAAACATATCCATACAAATATATTAATACACATGTAGCTAAGAACATCTTCGCTAACAATGGGACTTTAATATCGATGTGTCTGCTTCAGACAGACATGCTTGTGAAGAGAACTCTGTTTAACAAAGACATGCTTATGAAGAAAACCATGTTGTACTAAGAGAATTTGATCACACATTTTTTTCAAAATAGTGGCTACATATGAGACTTCCTCATCCAATACATTGTATTGTTTATATAGCTTTTTAGTGACAAAATTGCATGTATTGTGAAAATATGAGTACAGATTTACATGTCTTCAGCAGTCATGAGCAGTCTTACATCATGTCTCTCTCTCTCTCGCAGAAGAATTCAGTGATTTGATACATTATATTTTCATTTGACATTTATTTGATAATGAAATTGCTACCTCATGATATTCTGTTTTTCATGATGTCAGTACTGTCACTTTATAGCAACACATTTTCACATATTCTTCATGTTTCAAAAAAGTCTTCTAAATCTGTACTTTATATCTTCTCTTGCCTTGGTTATTTATACTGAAAAGACCAATATGGATTTGAAACAGAAAAGTCACTTTATATCTTCTTTTGCCTTGGTTATTTATCCTCAAAAGACCAATATGGATTTGAAACAGAAAAGTCACTTTATATCTTCTTTTGCCTTGGTTATTTATCCTCAAAAGACCAATATGGATTTGAAACAGAAAAGTCACTTTATATCTTCTCTTGCCTTGGTTATTTATACCGAAAAGACCAATATGGATTTGAAACAGAAAAGTCACTTTATATCTTCTCTTGCCTTGGTTATTTATACTGAAAAGACCAATATAGATTTGTTTTAATAAGAGGCAGAAATAAAGTGCATGAATATTATTGTTTGTAAATATATCTGACACCTGGGAGAAATGTCTGTGAGTATATCTGACACCTGGGAGAAATGTCTGTGAGTATATGTGACACCTGAGAAAAAGGTCTGTTTGTAAGTATACAGTAAAAACTGCCCTAATGATCACCTTTAATTAAATGGTCACCTGCTTTCTGCATTCAGCACCCAGGTTTTTCTTAACAAAACAATGGTTTCTTAGTTCTTCAGGAAGTCACTCGAGCACATTGACCATGAGTATTCTGTGTATGGAAATTAAGTACTAGTTTTTGCAAGAAAGGCATTGTTTAGGTAAAGACCTGTCATGTGAACTGATTTGTAAACAGGTGAATTTCTTGCTTATATTCACAATACGCAAGTCAGTCTTTCAGTGTAACTTTCATTATGCTAATCTCAATTGTTATTTGAAGAATTTTGAATTGAGTCATAATATTGTTTAGAAAATTCATTGTTGGGTTAAATATTAGAGGTAAATCGTCGTTCTTGTAATCCTTCCCCATCTTAGGGTGCACCGATAGCTATACTAAATGTATTAGAAAAGTTTAATAGAAAACTAGTTTTACTATGAATTTGCTTTAGTTTAATAAATTGGACTTATTCAACAATTTCTTTAAGTGGTTACTGCATAGTAATAGTTTAGGGATCAAGCTCATGGTAAGCTCTTCCTATGTATTGTTTATGATGTCAAAAATCAATTTCAGCTTTCAAATACAGTTCATTTCTAAGGGCATTAAAATTATTGTAAGTAAAAAAAACCCAAAACAATAAAACATTAAAATAGTATGGGAAAGTCTGCATAAAACCGTATTCACAAATGTGCTGTTGTCAGAGAAAAACAGTCATGATGTACATACCAGATCTTCATTAAAATATCCATCCATGTTTCAGATGAAAATGTTAACAGGCATTTAATCATTAGGTTACTCTTTTTAATCAAACAATAGATCACGGACCAGCATTATAGTCACTATTTCATCGAAGATATTCTGTTGGTTGAAAGTTTTCAAAGAATGCTATGTCAAATTTAGCAAGAACATAGAACTGAAAAAAAAAATGTACACTTGATTGTGAATACATGATTGGACCAGCAGAGATGCCATTGTCTCCAATTTCAGCAGAGTTTGTCAGATTTTTTAAACTGAAAATCCTGACTCCAAATTACAGTCTTTTTTCTCTGATTTTTGTCATATCATTTTTGTGGTAAAATAGTTTTAAGTGGTAACAATTGTCCAAGGTATGAAAACATATTATCATCAGTTTCGTTTTTGGTAACTGCAGTGTTCATTCCAGAAATGGGAAAAGTGGGGCCCAATGGCCCTTACCATGTGGAAAAGTGGGGTCATTTAGAAAAAAACCCAGTTGTTGCAAATACCTTTACCTGTATCATGTTTATTCAGTAAATGTAAACACATATCATTATCACAGAAAGTGGGGTCATTTAGAAAAAAAACACAGATTGAAAATACCTTTACCTGTATTGTGTTTATTCAAGAATTTAAACACATATCATTATCACAGGCACTAGCATCATGAATTTATTAAATTCGGCAATAAATATCCACGTTTCCAGAATGACATGATTTTAATTAATCCTTGTTAAGTAAGACTACAGCATGGTTTTCTTGTCAACTAAAATAATGTGTCTACTGTTTGGGTCATGGTTATTTTGGTAGACAAGGAAATTGTTGCAAATTCCTGAAAGTTTTAATATGTAAGAAATACTTTAGAAAAAAGTATACAAGTGTAAAATGTATAAATTTGTGTCATGTTCACAAAGTAGTGTAATTTTTGAGAAAGAAGTATACAAGTGTATAATGTATAAATTTGTGTCATGTTCACAAAGTTGTGTAATTTTTCATCAAAATTCCTTAAAGATGTCAGATTGATGTTTTGATAGAGATTTAAATTGATTTGTTAAAATTAGAATTTTTCATACAATGGAAATTGAATAAATTGATGATTTTTCAATCTCATTAAAAATTAATATTTGAACTGATTAACCAGAAGATTTGGCAAGGATTACATAAGTCATCTTGTTTAAAAACAAAGTTTTGATCAGGATTGTACATGTCACTTTAATTTAAAACATAAAAGTTAAATTAACTTTCCTGGCAGCAAATGTAAAATTTAATTTGATCTAAATGAACTCGTAATATTAAATGTATGAATGGTTCACCTATAAATTGTTACGACTAGGGGTAATGTAACAAAAGAAAAGACACAAACAAGCTTTCAAGATTTAAAATACAAATATTTAATTTCCTAAAATATTAAAATATTTCAACAAACAATCAAAGTGAAAGAATTAAAAATAACTTACAGTATAGAATATTCTTAAAAGTCCTAAATTATTTTAAAGTTCACTGATCCGGAAGTCAATCCAAATATTCCGAATGTAGTATGTTCCGAATGAAGTAACCTTCACTGTACTAATGTGTTGATAAGAATAAGTTATATCCAAGTAATCCTTGTGAATATGGAATATCACAAGTTCTAGAAATGTTTCCGATAATTCCACGGAGCTGTATAATTATTCAGGTTGAAGAAACAGTTCTAATCAGATCTCCAAAGAAGAATATCCCCCACACAAAATGAACCAAATTCGTTTATGACCTCTCAATTCAATGTAACTATAAGAATGCCAGAATGCTACTATTAATTCTATAATATAGTCTCCCACTGCGCAGAAACAAAATAAAAACCCATTGCATCTTTGATAAACAACAGGACATTTCAAAATATTGCAACCCTCTCCGAACCAATCAGAAACTAGGTTATGCGTGACATCTCCAAAGTGCTATTGTACCAACGTTTATAACAGTCAACAAAATATTTACTCATAGAATCTAGGTCAGAAGTTCAAATCTTCACACTAAAACCACGTGATATGACTAAGGCTTCGAAATATTGATCGAGCCTACCGTATGTGTAGTCACGGCAAGACGACAGCTGTTAGACTAAGAACAGAGATCACAAACTAATAAACTATACAATTATTAAAAGGAAAATGATATATAATTCCGTAACAAAATATATGAATGGTTCACTTAATAAACGGTTCACATATAAATGTACAAATGGTTCACATAATAAATGGTTCAAATGTAAATGTATGAATGGTTGACATAATAAATGGGTCACATGTAAATGTATGAATGGTTCACATAATAAATGGTTCACATAAATGTATAAATGGTTCACATATAAATGTATAAATGGTTTACATATAAATGTATGAATGGTTCACATAATAAATGGTTCACATAAATGTATAAATGGTTCACATATAAATGTATAAATGGTTCACATATAAATGTATAAATGGTTCACATATAAATGTATGAATGGTTCACGTATAAATGGTTCACATATAAATGTATGTATGGTTCACATATAAATGTATGAATGGTTTACATATAAATGTATAAATGGTTCACATATAAATGTATGAATGGTTCACATATAAATGTGTGAATGGTTTACATATAAATGTATAAATGGTTCACATATAAATGTATAAATGGTTTACATATAAATGTATGAATGGTTCACATATAAATGTATGAATGGTTCACATATAAATGTATAAATGGTTCAATGGTTCACACATAAATGTATAAATGGTTTACATATAAATGTATGAATGGTTCACACATAAATGTATGAATGGTTCACATATAAATGTATGAATGGTTCACACATAAATGTATGAATGGTTCATATATAAATGTATGAATGGTTCACACATAAATGTATAAATGGTTCACATATAAATGTATAAATGGTTTACATATAAATGTATGAATGGTTCACATATAAATGTATGAATGGTTCACATATAAATGTATGAATGGTTTACATATAAATGTATGAATGGTTCACATATAAATGTATAAATGGTTCACATATAAATGTATGAATGGTTCACATATAAATGTATGAATGGTTCACATATAAATGTATGAATGGTTCACATATAAATGTATGAATGGTTCACAAATAAATGTATGAATGGTTCACACATAAATGTATAAATGGTTCACATATAAATGTATGAATGGTTCACATATAAATGTATGAATGGTTCACATAATGAACGGTTCACATACAAATGTATAAATGGTTCAGATACAGATGTATGAATGGTTCACATAAAAAAAATTACATATAAAAAGAGTAAAAATAAAGAATTGTCTACATCTTTATAAACCTTCCATTAAATTGAATTGTATACATTGTATTATGGTTAGGGATTTCTGTATGTACTCGCTTAAAAGTTGAGTCCAACTGCAGACAGTACAGATCCAGATCTGCCATCACATAATGCGATGGCAGATCTGGGTCTATGCAGTTTGTTAGGAATAATCAATAGAACAAACAAGATATACCCGGATCTGCTGGTGCATTATGCAATGGCATATCAGGGTCTATGTTGTTTGCAGTTGGACTCGACTTGTAAGCGAGTATGTGCAGTATGTTGTCTCAAATTAGCACCTTCAGGGATAGCTTGATTTATCAAGGCTGAACAACCCAATATCTCTTAAATGCTCTTCAGCTTTCCTTTTTACTTTTAATTGTGTTCTCAATTGTAAGTTGTTTAGAACTTATACGGTTTGGCAACAAATTTAATAGTTTGTTCTTCAATCCTTAAAAGCTTTACTCACAAACAGGTGTCACACAACCAAGCAAAGTGGGTGAAATAGTTGCCTTCATCTGTGAAATTTCGCTTCAACACACCATGTAAGTGAAATTGACTTCACCTTGCCATGAATAGGTGGCAACCCCAACCCCCCAATTCCTTTTCTCCATCAGTATTCTGCCCCAAAGTAGTGAATCTTAAGAGTGTTTTAGTTATATACAAAAAATGTATAGGCATAAAGCATTAAAAACATGATTTTTTTAAAAATCACCTTTCATGCTAATTTAGTAGCTTATGGTGCCCTCAAACATCCACTGAGTCAAGATTTTACAGCTATCCATATAGTACAAATATACAGTACAAATGTGAAACTAGGAAAAGAGTGAAATTGCATGTTTTTTCAATCCTATTACCAAATACTGTATCATAAAAGATGTTGAGACTAAAACTAAAGAATCAATTTGTCCAATTAAAGTTATGCAGCACTTTTTCACATTGAAGACAGTAATGTTACGACTAGGGGTAAATGTAACAAAAGAAAAGACTCAAACAAGCTTTCAAGATTTAAAATACAAATATTTAATTTCCTGAAAAATTAATTTATTTCAACAAACAATCAAAGTGAAAGAATTAAAAATAACTTGCAGTATAGAATATCCTTAAAAGTCCTAAATTGTTCTATTGTTCACTGATCCAGAAGTTAATCCAAATATTCTGAATGAAGAACGTTCTGAATGAAACCTCCAATATCCTGGAGAGCCAACAAAAATCAGTTATATTCAAGTGTTATTAATTCCAAGTAATCCTTGTGAATATAGAATATCACACAAGTTCTAGAGATGTTTCCGATAATTCCAACGGAGCTGAATAATTCTTAAAGTTTAAGTAGCAGTACTAAATCCAAAATGTACTGTATAATAATATCTCTCTGAAGCAGAATACCACACACAAAATGAACCAATCTTGTTTATAACCTCTCAGGCTGAACGAACTATGTAAGAATCCCAAACACAGCAATTAAATTTTATTTTATAGATTCTGAGCTGCGTAGAACAGAATAAGGAAAGGGGCTTTAAACTGTATTGCAACTTAAAAACAATTGAATCCTTCTAGAAAACAACCTTCTCCGAACCAATCAGAAATTAGGTTATACATGACACTGCTAAAGTACCTGTACACTGACGTTATTACAAGTCAACAACGTATTGACTTCTTATTGAACATTTAATCCAGGTCAAAACATTGAATGCAGGTCAAAATGATAATTCATTTAGCATGCTCTAGTCATGTGATATGACTCATGGTTCAACCGACAGTACTATTTTTTTTCAGGACCAATGTACTGGGTCACATTGTAATTACTGTATATGTGCACTCTGCAAAACGACACCTATTAGACTATTATACAGAGGTCATAAACTAATAAAACCATACCATTATTTAAAAGAAATGATACATAATTCCGTAACAGTAAGTTGTTGATATTTTCATAAAGTATGAATCAATTTGTCCAATTAAAGTTATGCAGCACTTTTTCACTTTGAAGACAGTAAGTTGTTGATATTTTTCATAAATTATGATGAGTATTTGGAGTATTTTAATACTGTTTGATTTGCAGAGTCAGGAAAATAGCAGTTGTTGATGAAGCTAATTTGTCATTACAAAATTTGAACTCTGCATCACTTCTCCCTTTTTTTTTAATACATTTTTTTCACCCAGTTAAGACAGGTAGGAGAAGTAATTTCACCAGAAATTTTGAGTCCAGTGTGATCTATAGAGGTGTTTTGACTTATCATCGATGGATCGATGAATTGCAATTTTTACTCTGGTGATAGTGTATCACAATACTCAGACTAGCGATACAGGAATGACACATAAAGTAAATGGTGTAAACTGCCCCAAAAAATCATTTTCATGTAATCTTTCTATCCCTTTGAATGAAATAAATAACAAGACCGCTTATAACACTCCGATACAACATGCATATAGACTGTCTCCTTTAACCTACTATATGTATTTAGTAATTAGCTGCTAATTACACTCTTTTTAAATTTAAATGATTGTAGTCTTATCATTATCAATTATTCATTGTTGAAAGTATTTTTCAAATGTCCTAAGTCTCTTTTAATTAGTTCTGGTGAATATTTGTTCAACCTGAGTATTATTTGCATTTGTACAAGCACCCCATACTCTAGATTGATTCTTAATCTACCTCCCCATAAAAGTGCATATCATATTCTGCTCAGAAAAATGCTCCCCCCCTCCACCCCCATTAAAAATAAGCAAGTGCCTACCTTTTGAATTAGATATATCCAGTAAAGGAATTCAGTAAAAAAAACACAATTTACATCCGTAACTGTCCAATATTACAAACAAGATATCCAAGGAGCGACAAATTCAAAACAAAACCAAAACATTTTGTAGGCCCTTTGCAGTTCTTCTCAATACACATGTATGTTTCTGAAGGAAGATGGCATCAGCACATGCTGTGCATAGTGCCCAGAGCATGAGTGATGTTTTTATTTTTGTCTTGAGTGGCCCGTATATTAAACAACAGAGAACTGGAGAGCACATGTACCTAAAAGTCCAACCAGAACAATATACTTCAGCTGTTGGTGTCTTAAATAGAAATATCCTCCTGACTTGTCATGTGTTATGTGTATCTCTTTAGGCTGAATATGATAATAAGCATGTTTAAAAAAATTTGTGTGTGTTTTTAATTGATATTTAGTGGACATTTAAAAGAAAGGAAGACAAGGAAAACACTATTAATTCTTTCTGGGAATTTAGCTACAATGAATTTATGCCTCAATACCAGTGAGGCTTGTTATGAAAACCTGGACTAACTTGTATTATTTCCAATATATTTATGTATGTGATGCTATCATGATACATATTGTATCGAAGATAATTATTGTGATTTGTATTGTGATACAACATGGATGGCGATACCCATCTCTGATCCCTGCATCAAGTTTTTTACCTCTTGAAAATGGTTCCTCTTGGACATCCACTATGACCACCACAGTGACTGTATCATGCTGAGGAAAGCTTGGACATCCACTATGGCCACCACAGTGACTGTATCATGCTGAGGAAAGCTTGGACATCCACTATGACCACCACAGTGACTGTATCATGCTGAGGAAAGCTTGGACATCCACTATGGCCACCACAGTGACTGTATCATGCTGAGGAAATCGGAGCTATGTGCCTTTCCCAAGGGGTGGCCGAGTGGTCTAAGGCGCTCGCCTTTACAGATCACTGACATCTTACCTCTGTCCTCGTGGGTTTGAGTCTTGGGCTCGGCCAACATGGGTATATGAGAAAGCTTGCCAGTAGCTTCCCATGGGTCAGTGGTTCTTCCCAGGGTTTTCTCGGGTTCTTCCTCCACCAAATATACTGGGCGCCATGAATAGTTTATCGTGTGCTGAAAAATGGCGTTAAACCTATAACAACCAACCAACCAACCAACCTTTCCCAAGGACATGCTGAGGCAGCCAACCTGGGAAGGTCGCGAATTTTGAACCCAACAAACTGTTCTTCTTCTATGGAAAACTAGGATGCCTGTCCCAAACATCAAAATAAAGAATTTGCAGAATTTTGGTGAAAAATTCCATTATTCCTGTATTTTGGGAATCAAAATTGGTTCGATGTCCTGAAAGTAATTATCTCAATGCTTATCCAGTGCCCCCCCCCCCCCCAATAATACATGCATGGATGTGTTACAACCCCCACAAGTTCCAACCCCAAGACAATTCTGAAGCAGTTGTGCACATCTACACACTATCCTCAGTCATATCCTGAAGTTTGAAGTCTCATTCAAATAGTGTAGAAGGAGTTGTATAATATTACGTTTACCAGATGGGAGGATCAAACATTTTGTTGTCACTCTGGGGATAATGAATAATGATGACAGCAATGATGTCTATGCTGACAACAATAAACAAAAGTATTAATAACCACAAACAGTTTTATTCAACTTCTTTATGAACATATTTGCAAAAATCATTTGAAATTTAATCTATTTTACAGTTGTCAAAGTACTCTTGAACTGAATGGGGTGAATTGAAAATAACAATCTCAGTTTAGTAGGGCAAAGATGAAAATGTGCTCCATCGTTTTTGAATATGGGCATGAAGTATGTATAATATTTGGTTTCAAGAAACAAGAAATAAATATGTATGACAGTCTTTATAATTTGCCATTTCCCAGTGAGTCCATAGGAGAGGTTGATCCATACTTTAAAATAGGCCAATTCCCAGTGAGTCCATTGGAGAGTTTGATCCTTGCTTTAAAATAGGTTAGTCCTTGCTTTAAAATAGGCCAGTTCCTGGTGAGTCCATAGGTTAATCCCTGCTTTAAAATAGGACAGTTCCCAGCAAGTCCATAGGAGAGGTGAATCCTTGCTTGAAAATAGGACAGTTCCCAGTGAGTCCATAGGAGAGGTGAATACTTGCTTGAAAATATGCCAGTTCCTAGTGAGTCCATAGGAGAGGTTGATCCTTGCTTTAGAATAAGTTCATATTGCAACTGAGTCTAAATACCAGCATTTATTTGTTGTACAGTTAAACTTTACTAAACCATTGTCTCTGTAGCCCCAGTTTCTTCTATAGACTGGTTCCATATTATGATCCAACAAAGCCCCATCTAATATTATTGGTCAGGATGTTAGGTCCCAACAGTATTTAGTTTAGTAAAGTTTTACTGTATAAGTAAGGTTTTATAGTATTAAGTTATTTTATAGCATCCAGAGTATTTGAAGTTGTCACTCTTGTTCAAGTGTATTTTTACTGTCATTGTTACTCTTGTTTATTTGCAGGTGACTGTGTATTGCATGTTTGTGGCACAAGTTGCATTTCATGCCAAAATAAGTGACCCAGTCATCGGAGGAACATATATGACCCTGCTCAATACACTTGCAAACCTAGGTAATGCACATCATGAATTTGTTTGAACATCTGAGAGTAAACATTATCTTTTCTTCACCCTGCTTCCATGCACATAGCAAGACATAGGAAGTCATAGGTAGATAGCAAGACATAAGAAGACACAGGTAGCACTTTTAAGGAAGTGATGATAACATAATGGTTGCCAATAATGTTGAGATTTTTGTGTTCAAGTCTTTGAAGTCATAGACATAGTGTTCTTTGGAACCCTTGCTTCTTTTTATGTGTCACCACAATGTAGTTGGGGCATATAATGTTCCCATGTCCTTTTGTCCATGAAGTTTTGCATCTAGGTATGTTTTTTCAGGCACATTGGTGGGGCATTTTTGTTTCAGTAGCACATTTCTTTTTCAGATACATTATATGCATATAATACGTTAGGAGAACATCTACTACCTTGCAGATCCAGCCCTCCCAAGCTAATAGCTACGTCAGCCACATCTTTTGGCTTGTTTTAGCAACAAAAGTGCTCACAAGTTGTTTGCTTGTTGAGGTCAGATGACAGTGGCTTCTCTTTGGAAGGAGAAATTGGTGTCAAATCCAGTTATTAGTTACTGCTTAATGCTCATGTCAGGTCAGCTGTCAGATATTTCAGTGCCAATCCAACAGTTGCAAATCTTAATAAACATCATATATACTGAGATAAAGCTTGTTGTACCATTAGAGAGAGCAAGAGGAAAATGTGGGGATCCTAAGTCTCTAGGTTGAACTCTCACTCCACTATTAAATCAGTATGAAATATGATACAGAAAATCATTGGCAAAAATAAAAACAGCTGTATCAGTCATCTAAGGATAAATTTCAGACATTGACCCAAAAATTTTCCCAAAAATCTTCAACAGAGAACTATTCTAAAACCTTCTGCTGTATCAAACGCCTAAAAGAATAGGTTCCTTTAAATTTTAAATCTGCTAACACTGAAGAATACAATAAGTCTTTAACTTTCACAGAACTTCAAGATTCTCTTGATCAAGCCCATAACACTTCAGCAGGACTAGATGATATCCAGTATCAACTTTTGAAACACTTACCTGATATAGTCAGCTATACACTACTTAACATTTTCAGTAACATTTGGGAAACTTGTGAATTCCCGCCATCATGGTAAGAAGCAAAAGTGACACCAGTATCAAAATCTGGAAAGAACCTTACAGACCCTTCTAACTGATATCCCAAGCTGTATTTGCAAACCCCTGGATTGAATGATAAATGACAGACTCCTCGGGTATCTTGAGTCCAACAAACGATTATCAGACCTTCAATGTGGATTCAGATGCCAGAGTACCAATTGACTTCTGGTCTGACTTGAAACATTTATTAGAGAAGCTTAAATAAAGAAAGAACACATCATAGCCACCTGTTTTGATGTTGAAAAAGCTTATGACATCACATAGAAGTATGGCATAATGAATGGTCAATTTAACTAAAGTTAAAGGGGCTTTATACCTATCCTATATGTCAACTGCTTTCAAAATATTTCCATAGTTTTGAAGAAAGTGGGGGATACCAGTATCTTGATACATTTTAAGTTTATGTCATGACTCATTTATAGATAGATTGCCTTAGTAATGACTCATTTATAGATAGATTGCCATAGTAATGACTCATTTATAGATAGATTGCCTTAGTAATGACTCATTTATAGATAGATTGCCTTAGTAATGACTCATTTATAGATAGATTGCCTTAGTAATAACTCATTTATAGATAGATTGCCTTAGTAATGACTCATTCATAGATAGATTGCCTTAGTAATGACTCATTTATAGATAGATTGCCATAGTAATGACTCATTTATAGATAGATTGCCTTAGTAATGACTCATTTATAGATAGATTGCCGTAGTAAATAGCAGTTCGTTCTCAAAAATAGGTTACACAAATCTCACAGCCTTATAAAGTGCTTCTTCGTGTATCTTTATAATCTGAATTCATCTTCATTATTTTCTCAGTAATTTAACGTTGTTCTGTGTGATTATGTTTAACAGTTCCAAAATGAATTTTATAACGGCGAATTGGTAGACCAATGTATAAGCAATAGACAGGATGTGACTTAGTAACATCACAATTATAGCCATTATGGCAACTTCCGTGGACATAATGAAATGAATTGGCCAAATGAATAAAATTTAGGTACATATTTCCATTTACTAAGTGTAGTCATTCCAGTCACACATGAAAATAAGAGTTCGTTTTCCTTTAATTCATGGCCTCCACTTCACCATAAGTTCAGCATGACACCAAATGATTTCACCTGTATATGCTATTGTTTAGCTCTCTTTTATAGATATCAATAACAATGGCAGAATTAAATGCGGGATGGCAAGCTAGTTGAAGATAATCACAACACCAGTAAAAGCTGTATGGGGCATCATTCGAATTATACTTGCAATGATTTCTATGACTGGTCTGAAGAGAGATAGGTGACCATCTTGACCAAGCTGCTGAATAGGTTAACAAGAAAGTTGAGAAATGTTCACAAAAGGATGATGACACAATCAGCATTATCACTGATGCCACCTCAGTTGCAAATTTCTCATGACTCACTCGGGTTGGAAGAATTGCAAGTTATAGAAAAGGTCAGGCAATCTTTGTTATCACATGCCTCCTATGTAATTACAGCCCTGCTGTTGCCTGCTGTGCCACAGTCAGGGCATATTGGCACTGAATGGACTAGTAGATCAGTACCAATATGCAGACCCTGGTTCTGGCTATAGTGATCATTCCCTGGATAGCTGGTACCAGACTTTGGCACCTAACATCAGCTGGCCCCAAACCGCAGCCACTACAGCTCCGGCACAGACTAAACTTATGCGCTCTACCACTGGGCTTGGGTATAGTGATCTGTCTTCCTGGTTTACCCAGTCCGGGACTCGAGTTGGAGACAGCGTCCAGTACACAGTCACACCATTTCAGCACCAGTTCTGTTGTAGATGCCCAATCAGCACCAGATTCAGTGGACCAGTCTCCCACAATATCACTGGTTGTGGCTCCATCTCCGACCTTCGACAATACTGAGAGTGAACACCTGCAGATCACCGTGTCCCAGCATGGATTGATACCAGCCTTGTTCATCATCCATAAGTACATGCTGTGCCAGCTCAGTTGTTTCCTTGGAAGGGTTTTTCTTTCAGATGTTTTTTGCAGTTGTTTATATTTACATTTTTAGAACTTTGCTTTTAATTGGCACCATATAGCCAGTATTGTACTGATGTGCCTTTAAACCCCAAGATATGCATACATTAGTTGTCACTTCCTTCACATGAGTCTTCTTTCTCAACCAACTCCGAGGAGTACTATCACAACGATGATCCAACGATGTCCAGGCAAGACTCTGCCTTCTGTGCACCAATTGAAGAAATCCTATGGCGTCCGCCTCCAGAGTTCTCTCTCTTCCTGATCTGCCAGTGGTCTCTTGTGGAATTCACACATCCATCAGTCTTTTAATTGAGAAAGACTAGTCTTCTTTCAAACATATACCACATTTTGCTCAAGTTGCTGAAATATTGTACTGTTTCAAAAAGCATCTTCAAAAGCTCCTTCTTTTCATAATGATGGCTCCCATCTAACTTAAGTCTGACCATTTACAAAACCTATGCCAGTTTCCAACATTTAAGTTGTTTCCAACATTTAAGTTTCAGTCATGAAGAGATATTGTGGGCCTATGAATGCCAAAGCTATTGACTTCATGCTTGACCTGGTCTTGATGGCAATGCTTGACCTAGTCTTGATGGGCAATCTGAGCATAGTTTAGACCACTCTGTTGAAAACCTTCATTAACAGACACACCTGCGGTCAGTCTTGCTCATGGCTTCTATACTCAACACTCACTTTGTGGTGAGAGATTCATTCCTATTCATGCCATGCCACTGAAAGACTACCACTGAGCAATTCTCTGACTGTAACCTCTATCTTGCAACCTCCTATTTCAATGTCAGATAGAGGAGATAAGGAAACAGGCCACCAAAGAGACAAACCTTGTGCAGGCCCTGTGACCAGGAACACAGCCTTCATTCCCTAGGAAAAACTCATCTCCAAACCTTACTTTTCAGCGAGGACTTAGTTTGCCAGAGCAAGTGATAAAACATGGGGAGATAAGGACTGATTTTGACCCAGTTTCTCTCCTCTGTGGATTTTCAACAGAAAATGATGACCTGCTCGTGTGTGCCACTCTTTTCCAAAAATCCCAGTGGTGGGAAGACTTCAACATATTTACCACAGAATGGAAGTATCTCCACCCTGATAACCTGTGGGTCTTGCAAGTCATCTTGGATTGCTTCCAGACCATGCCTTCCTCCCTCTCAAGGGTCCCCCTCCCTCTCAAGGCACCCTTTCACTAGAGACATCCACAGATGTTCATACGGGACAGACATTTTGCAGCTGGAAATAAACACTCATGAACAGGGTGGTAGAGATCATTCACAACACAAACCCACTGGGATTCTGCTCCAGACTTTTCCCACATTTTTGAGCACCCATGTTCAACATGGAAACCCAGATATTGGTCCCCAATGCCATTCAGGAGGGAGATCTTGCAGGTACCTGTGTTTTCATGAGAATCATAGACAAAGTTATTTCTGACTCCAGAACCATCATCACCACCACATTTATGACACCAAACTACCTGAACAACATTCTCCAAAAGCACAAGTTGAGCAATCTTTTACACCAAGTTATGAAATCTCTCTTTTCACTCTTGCTTTGTCTCCGATTCCTTGACATATTCTATCTCATTTGTTGCCACCAGTTCTTCTTCAGGGCATGGAGTTCAAAACATCTTTGAATTGAGTTTTTGTTCCTCAAGAACATGCCTTGAGGATCATCTCAGTTGTGTCTCCCATCCACTTGAAGAGTTTAATTTCAACCCAGGAATTTCTTTGCTTTGCCTCTTGGATCTTTTCAGTGGTGCAGCAGATCTTCTCTTGTGCTGCTTGTTCATGAGATTCCCACAGATCAACCTTCTAGCTCAGTGGCAACTGAAACTTTGCTCAATAGACCAAATGATCAAAGTTTCAGATTACATGAGGTCCCATCTCATCAAATGGAACTACCCCACTTGGCTAGTGGCAGGTATCCCACTTCAGAAACAACCAACAGAAATCACAGTCTGTACAGACACCAGCACAACTGGCTGGGGTGCCCATCTTCTGCCCTCCTTTTAAGAAGTGAGAATGGGTAGACCGTTTGAGGAGCACTCCATGCACATCAGCCTCTTGGAGATGAAGCCATAGTGAGTGCCTTTCGATTGTGGCAGATGTAATCTAGAAGGAGCATTCTAATTCATTCCAACAACTCAACTGTCGTCAATTACATCGGAAGTCAAGAGGGAACCAACTCCCAATACCTCGGCTTTCTTGTTTGATATTTTCTCAGATAGTGTCATTTTCAACAAATCCACATTCAAGTCTGTCACATCACAGCAGGCTCAATATCCTAGTGGATTCACTGTTCCAACAAACTGATTCACACAGAATGGTCCATTTACCCATCAGTCTTTAGTCAAATCTGTGCCCACTTGGGTCAACCTCTTGTGGACCTGTTTGTGATGAGGTGGAATGCCAGGCTCCCAACTTTCATCTTGCCAGTACCAGATCTGATAGCCTGGGCAGTAACATCGACTGCATTTCACTATACTGGAATTGTCTTTGCTGCATATGACTTCTCTCTCCCCCTCACCCCTGTCCTCAGATTTCCATAGTTTTGAAGAAAGTGGGGGACAACAAGTTCCAGCTAATAGTGGTTGCTTCCCTCAATTTGGACAAATCTTAGATCAGTGACCACTTAAATCTAGCAGTGGAGATTTCCAGAAAAATCCTGCCTTCTTCTTGCCTCCAGAAACAACTGCACATGGAGATTTTCCATCCCAACCCAGAAATTCTGAACTTGAATGCCATGCTTGGAAAGAAATATTTTTCCAAACAATTGGTGGGCTTGGGCAATAAGGCCCACCATTTATAAAGCCT